>JAQIVF010000064.1:0-41838 GCA_034698365.1 Steganacarus magnus
TACGATTTTTATTCATTTTTAGTCCGATTTTACGCACACTTTTTATCTATTTTAAGTCCGAAAAAGTCCTGTCTCTGATTATAAGTTATTGTTTATAATTTATTGTTGCGCGAGATGTTTCTATAAAAGCGTATGATATGTATATAACGGGTATATTCTAAATGTATTTTTGTTTAATTTTAAAAAATATACATTTGAAAAATCTTTTTAGAATGTACTTTATTATACTGGAAGCATTGTTAGCGCATTCAAATACAAAATAGCGATATGAACAATATAAAAATTTAAAATTTACTCAACTTTTTGTCATTACAACAAACAATTTATTATAATCCAAAAATTATTACATAAATAATAAAATGAACAAATATTGATTTAACAACTATAAAATGGACAGTAATATTAATAATAATAATAACGATGGATCAGGAAATAATAATTCGGCCCAAAACAGACAACAACCGGAAAATATAGCACCGAATCCAGAGTTAGAGGGTCTGCTGCAGAAAATGCAGAAACACTTTCAAGCGATTGACGGACAAAACGCGCGCGAGCTTAACGTATTGAAGCGCAAAGAAGCAGAACTGCTAAAAGAGGTCAGCGATTACAGCGCAGCATTAGACAACCAGTATTCTCAGTTTTGCAGCGAACTGCAAACGCACGCCACTTTGCGACAGAAGTATCTTAAGCAGGAAATGGAATTTCTGACAAAGTACGTAAAACTAACGGAAAACTTGATTCCGCTGCTAAAACAGGCGACAAATAACCGGCGAAAGCCGTTGACCGACGATCAGCAATCGAGAATAAATTCTCTGTCCGCACAGGAGACTAATTTAGTGGACGCGCATCACAAGGAGTACCGCAACCAATATATCCAATTTGCGGCATATCTCACCATGCATTGGTTGACTGGTGAGACGTCGAAACGGCGCGAATTAGTGGCACAGTTTTTAGCGCAATTAAAAACGCAAGCTTACATAATACCGAGTATAAAACTAAGGGATGAGTTAACAGCGATCAGGAATAATATGAAAGCGATCAGAAGCGAGTACGACACTCTTCGAAGAGATGACCAGTTAAATGAGATGCTGTACATGCGCGCCATGAATCAGCGAGAGTTAAAGCGTTCGGAATCGATGGCTAATGACTGGCGAGCGAAGTGGTTCGATATGTATAAGCGTAGACAAAGCGGTATCACAAAACTGGCCAAAGATATGGGTTTGCCTGATAACTGGTTGACTAACGCCGATAAGAAAAAGTGGCTGCAAAAGATTTTGAATGAATTGGGTTTTTGAGTCTCTAAATCTCAATATGTAAAAAATGTTGATTTTAATAAAATAGTGATTTTCTTGTGAGATAATCATTTTAAAGTATTTTTTTAAATACTTCTGATTTACTAAATTATTATTATAGTAAAGTGAATGAATTTAAATAATCTATTATTAATAAACTGATGATTTTATTATTTTATTGCTTTTTATGGCTTCAACTTTTCATGTTATTTATTCAATTTCATGGCAAACAAAATTTTCCAGTATAAAAGTAGTGTACTGTACACCATCGGTGGTAACACTGCTTGACATAATATGTGGATATCAAGTGATGTTAGCACTTCTTTCTTACCCACTTGTGAAGAGGTGCTAAATGTGACTACATTTAGATATAAACACACTTCTTCTTATTTAAGCGCAAATATTTACACTGACGGATTATATGAGTGTGTTTTTTAATAACTTACCTGTAAATTAAAATAATTTTGTCAAACAGAGAGATCAACTAATAAAAAGTTATTCAACTTTTTTCTCTAGTTTTGAAATGACTTAAACAACTATATTTTTATTTATTTCTCCACTTTGTGTGCGCGTATGTGTTGGTTAAATATTGGCGATGAAAGAAAAAAATTTAAATGAGACTAAAGATCAATCATAAACGAATATTGAAGCGAATTAATCGCTAAAATAAGACTTACGCTCGATTTGGGTCAAACGAGTGTTGTTTTTTTTCAGTGTGAATAATGAACGTTTAAAAACAACCACAAAAAAATAACCATTGAAAAAATAATAAAAATAAAAATATATATTCAAAATAAAAATTAAAAGATTTTGTTATTTTATTTTTAATTTTTGTTTTTCTTTAATTATTATTATTATCAATGTGTTTAGTGAGCATTTGATAAGTACTCAATCATAGTAACTGATACCTCCGTTAGTAATTATTATGAAATTATATACACTTTTTTTATTGAATAAAAATTTCTCTCATAAATATTTCATGCACTCTTTTTCAAACGAAATCCAATTGTTAATAAACGTATTATGCTATAATTTATTAATATAGTACTTTTCTTTGTAAATATATATTTTCATTTAAATAAACGAATTTGAATGCAAGCGTTTGTTATAAAACTTTTGCGGTAATAATAACTCTTACTCTTGCGGTGTCAATAAAACTTTTTTATTACTTTTTTATGCATTAGCGAAAGCCAAGCGCTATTGAAGACATCAGGAAAACTAATCGCCGATAGTTTAAAATGGGTTACAAAACCGTGTCTCTTTGACACTTCAGTTTCGCGAAACTTGTCGTCTGTGCCGTGGAATCGGTCCAAAAACCCGACCAAACCATAATTTTGGTTAAATCTGTTTGGTTTTTTTAAGTGTAAAATATTTCAAAAACATTTTAGAGCTTATAGTAAAACAAATGTCTTATAAAATTAATACTTTTCGTGGTGATAGTTATGAAACGCGGACGAAGGGAAGTAAGGAAACTCGTAACCGGAATGCTTGTTCAAAGTGAAAAACAGCACATATATCAGCCACAACCAAAATGTGAAGCGATGCGACCTTAATAGCATCGGTCCTGTTTTATTTTTAAAAAAATTTCATACAACAATTTCAAAAATGTTTATTTCTACGAACAATCAATTTTACGTTTGACCCGAAAAGAATAGTGCAAATAATTTACTTGCCTATCATGATCGGTGATAAGTTGACCAAAACATGCTCAATGGGATGACAGTAAACCGCAGTGATAGAGATGGGCGAATGCCACTCGTGGTGTCGCTTATGGATGTACTTATAAAATATGGACCAATGCAAGAGTCGGTGTCCGTAGTAAAACGTGAATTCTCTGGTGATCTCGAAAACAATGTACGAATAAATAATGCAGAATAGTGTCGGTATTTCCGGGTCAACACTGGCTTCGATATAGACTCTGATTTTATGCCCGACCAGTGTCATCATCAGATTCACAATGAGTGAATTAAAGAGCACTTGTTTGAGAGCTGCGTAGATATCACTCGCTATAACCTGAAAATAATTACTACTTTCAGAATCTATAAATAAGTTTTTGAACTAAAAGATCATTCAAACTTTATTTTGACTACTAGTCTTAAAATATTCTTAGCACTATAATAGTTCACTATTATTTCGTAATTATTTACTTCGATTTTAAAATACAAAAACCACTACTACTACTAACTTGTGTGTCTTGCAATTTATATTTGTATAACGATTTTGGCCATTTGGTCAAATCGATGAACGTATAAACACCACCGATGGTCCAGTACACGCACGTATACAAAACAAACGTGAACCACACGTCTACGTAAAAATCATTATAGTCGCACAGCCACAGAATTGAGGAGTATCGCGCTTGAAAGAAATTCCTCAACACTTGCGATAATCTAAAAACACACGAATTTAAAAAAAAAGTTTTTCTTTGATAGATTTCTTTTACACACAATAAAACAAATACACGCGTACAATAATTCTGCAAAAAAAAATAGTCGTTTTTACCTTTGAATCATAGTCGAAATCTCAAAAACTTTTGGATAACTTTTTAATTTTTCTTTTTTGAAAAAAAAGTTAACGGTTTAGTTTCTGCACAGTTCTGTACTGTTAGAAATATTATTGTTAACTGAATCACTTGTTTGAATAATTTACTGCTTTAATACTAATTTATTTTCTACACAATAGACAGACGAGAAGTCCGTCAGTCCTCTACGAACAATGAATCCTTGAATAATGCGAAGATAAATCCGAGAGAAAGTTTACTGCTTTCTCATCAGCAAAGATTCAACTAATTTTTCAAACAAGTTTTAGTGTGTAAATTTAGTGATGGCTGTGAGCTAAATGATGGCAAATACTAGAAATCCCCTTCAGCTATATATATGCTTACGATTGATCAAAAATAATTCACGTGAGGTACTGTACAAGTAGAGTGTAATATTATAATGTAACGGTTAAACAACAATCTGGTTGATTAAATATTTATTAATCAATTTTCAATGAATTAATTAAATTTGTTTGTTTGTTGTTTTGTACCCCTAAACTAATTAATGGCGCAGAAAAAATACCTTCGATAAACGTTTTTATGTTAAAAATTTTATTTTAGAAAAATTACAATTGACAGGCGAGTCACACTTTACGCGAAACTGTTATTTTGACAGAGTTTTATCTCACTTCAGTATTAGTTATAAAGACATTAATGTTTTTAAACATTTGACAACTTATAATCTCTGTTTAAGAAAGAATTGTATAGAAAAATAACTCGATATAACAGTTTAGTATAAATGTCTCTACAGAAGCGTTTTATAGTTTCAATTTATATATTTCAACATTGTTTGAATTATGTTTACTCGACAACGCGATAGTTTTGCAAATTCAACTTATCTTACGTTAAGCGAACCAAAAAATAGCATTAATAGCATATAAAAAGTAGCGCTATAAATAGCGCATCAAAAAACTTAGGCAAAATAGCAACAAAAATAGCTCTTAATACAGCAGTTATAAAGTCATAATTATAATCTAATGTTCTCAACATTGACATGGATGTTCCCAGACTTAGTGGCACGCGTTCCGCACAATTTTTTTCAAGTGACCCAAAACTCTGGATTTAGTCAACATTTTTTTTTTGTTTTGAGAGAAAATTGCAGATTAATTGTAAAAATAGCATTTTTCGGAGGTATCGTTGAAAATAGCATTTCTAAAATACGGCTAAAGCATCTCATTTTTATGTAATTCTAACTTTTCAATCATTAAAACACATAAACTAAAGTGAAATACAGAAGTGTATCAAATGCTATCGTATTGAATCTCTACAGTACTTGTGTCAACAAAGTATTTATTGTACTAATCCGTAGGGGTTTAAGAAGACGAAAGACCTGTTCAGCCAATAACACAAATAATAATAAGTGAAATGAGTAGAGATCGGAATTCGGAGACAAAATTTTCAGGAGACAACTAACGCCACACTCCATGTTTGCACACACGCGCCACACTTCCTGTTCACACTCAACGCCATCAAGCATTTTCATTCCAATTTGATGTTAATTTCAACAGAAAGTCAAAACTGTTTCCACGGGAAACCATAGTTCAATTCACTGCTGGGCAGTAGGGTTTTGCTAAATGTTATCGTGTTAAATGTTTTTTTTTTTGGTTGTCTACTATGCGTTAAGAAAATTATAAATAATTACTACCGGGTCCTCGGTAGTATAGTGGTTAGTATCCCCGCCTGTCACGCGGGAGACCGGGGTTCGATTCCCCGCCGGGGAGTTAACTTTTTTGTATGCATTTAAAATTAGTTTAGAATCATTGATCGAATTTGTAAATATAAATATTTCGATGTAATTATATCAGTACAGTATATGCAAATATATATTTCGAATACTATTGAAATTGTTTTTTTTTTAGTTGAATTCATAGAATTGTTAACTAATATTAAATTTTAAATTTTAATAAGAAAAATGCATTTGCTTTATGATAGTTTCTAGTGTTAAACTTAATTTAAATTATTTAAACTTAGAAAGCAATTTAAACCTCCAATATCTTACAAAACTACATAGAATTACAAAACTAATGCATTACATAAAACAACAGTTTATTAGTAATTGAATTTTATTAAAAATTGTTTAATGACAGCAAAGTGTCAAATAGGTTTGACATCTTATGATTTACTATAATTAAGTTTTATATAATTGAATGTGTCAACGAAAAATTTACTGCTAACAGTTAATCTAACAGTTAGAAAGCATTATTATGTTACTATAGAACGATACTAAATTGAAGGACAGTTTATTTGCATAAGTTTGATTAAAATTAGCATACATTAAAGTTTTACTTAAACAAACACAAAAATCAATACTCTTGTTATAAACAATATCTATATATTATTTGCATACTCTTAACACTTCTGTTGAAATAGTGTATGAAAACATTGATTTAAGCATTTTTCGAGTGAATTCTTGTGTTAGTTTTGAGTGGACACTAATGTTTTGTAATAAGGAATAATAAAAAATTACAAAACTACAAAAATTTGAATTTAAAAACTATCAATGCTTGCAAATACTCTTGAAACTGAGTCTCTCTATGAATATTTTTGTTCACATGTATATTTTAGATTCTTTTTTTTATTCCTAAGTTCAAAGGAAATCGCAACTAAAATTTTTCAAGTTTTTTCTGTATACAAGTAATCCGTATATAAGTTAATCTTAAAACTCTAACATCTAATTAGTTTAGATTTTCATAACTATAAATCATAAAACAGATAAAGAAAACGTTATTTTAACTGTTAACCCACTGATTTTCATATGGCAGACCGTTATAGATATAATGAAGACATTTAGATATTACTGACACGCGAAACAAGAGTTAAATTGATAATTTTTGATTTACTGTAGTTTTGATTTACGACTTCTCTTGCGCTAAGTCTAAGAAAAGCAGCGTTTAAACAAACGCGACAAACATAGCAATTAAATTATAATAATCTTCTATAATAAATTAGAATATCAAAGTAATTTGTCAGGTTTTCTTTCAGATACTGTATATAACGTGCAGAAAATGCTATGATCGGCACTTTTCTGAATACAAAAGTCGACACTTTTAATATCAGTAAACATTATATTTCAGAATTTACAGTTTTATTTTTTGTGAAACCTCTGGAAAATTCATTTCTTAAAAGATTTTTAAGCAGTTTTTTGAAATAAAATGCTAGAAATAATTTAGCTAATAGTAATTTTTTTATATTTTAGTTAATAGCTCTACTTATACAGTGTTTATCGTAAGAGGAGTTTAATATTTCGTAAGTACGACTTATGTTCTTGTATTTAATTTTTTCACAGAAACGAAAACTAAAGGTTTTATTTTTAACATTTTATTTTTAACCAAAAATAGTTCCTTAAATTTAAATTTAATGTTTTAGCAAATTTGTTACTAAGACTTAAATCAAAGACTGATTTGGTAAATTAAAACAATTTTAACTCAATGGACTTAAGAAATTTACTTCGAAATCTAGACGTATGGACGTATCACGTTATGGAACGTCAATATTTGTTGAACGAAGCTAACGAATGCTGCACAAGTTCCAGATATGTCCGTAATATTACTGTAAATAGTGAAGCATATGGCCAGTCTTGAACTTGTGGTTCATTCTTAAATTTACAGTCGCTATCAGCTCCGCTGCGGTTCCTTTGTGCGACACTTGCTTGAGCTGTGGCCCACTCAGCCACACAAAAGTCAATTAGCTTTTTTAGACACATCCTAAAAAATGTGTGCGCAATGTGTAACGTGATGGACAGATAGACACATTCATTTGATTATCTTTTGTACGCTGAATAAATGATCTATGTCTGTGTCTATTTGTAGGTCATGCTAACTCCTTTGTATTATTGGTGCTGTCTTTTATTTATGTACTGTACCTCCTAATCATGTAAATTATTAATAAATTACGTATTATACTGAATCACATATATCACAATTATACTAATTGTAATCTTAAGTGAAATTAATTAGATTATTGAATTATTTAATTTTAAATTAGTTTGAAATAAAAATATCTAAAATTTGAGGTTTCGCAAAATCTGAATGTCTATGGAAGGGGATTACTCAAATTTCAAATTGAAACACATCAGATTTAAACGAATATTATTATTTCACATTTCGTCTAAAAATTAGAATTGTTCTGAAACACGCATCGGGATTTAAACAATTTTTAGAACCTCCTAGGGGTCAGTTTTCGATATTTTCTAAGGGAAGCAGACCCAAGTTATACCCTCTCCTTGTGTAACTATGGTGAAAAAAGTAATGAAAACGAAATGCATTTTCTACTTCCTACTCATTAAGCTTATTAGCGTAAGAAATAGACTTTCCTAAGGGATTACCATTAATTTTATTGTCACGATAACTATAAAGTAAAGATATATTCAAAAGTTTTTTTCATGTCGAACAGAATATTCATATGAATGAGATTATGTTGAATCATAAACAATAAAAAGATAAACCGTGTAACGAGAATCGGTTAATCTGAATGCACAGCACACGCATTGGTGCGTAAATATGATGCTGCATATGATTTTCAGACAAAAAAAAACAAATGAAACTAATACTACGAAGTAAGAGTTTCAGACAGAAAACCTTTTTCTTTAATATTATGCAACGTATAGTATTTCATTGCAGAATATTAATGAACGTGAACTTTAGAAAGAAATTTTCTAATATTTTTTTAAGAATTAATGAATAAATTTTTGAAACTTTTTATAATTCTTAGTTAGAAAGCTACTGGCAAATATGTTAGCGACGAATAAAATATTATTTACGAAGAAAAGTCAAAAAAAAATTCTTTGATATTCATTGCAACATTTTGGTAACCATACACAGATATTATTGTATTTTTGATACATACTGTTAATAGATTCTGCTAATGAATCAAATATTAACCTCTAGTAAAATAAATTTTAATCTTTATGTTCGATATTTACTACGTTTAATATATTTTTATGTTCAAATTTAGAGATTTTTTTAAAAAATAATTATAATGTCACAAAGACGTTCACAAGTGATTATCAGTTAAATTTATTTTTTAAAATGTGTTTCTGCGCGAAAGTGTGTTCGCACAGACTATAATAATTCTGATGTACGGAATATATTAAAATCTTTCGTTAGACTATACACTTCTAATCAAACATAATTGCTAAGTAGATTAAGCTATTATCAGGCAATGTCATTGTCATAGAGTTATCTTATTTTGTTAAACTGGTTGCACACTCAACACAATTCAAACAATAGTGTCACTACAGTATACTTGACGCTAAAATTATATATAAAGTGCTTTCGCAACTCTAATAGTCGTCCACTATTTATAGCTGATAAAGTGCACACACACTCGGATAAAAATACCGTATAAAAACAAATTAAATTCCCAATACAAATATACTAAACGCTAAAAACTGCTCTTCGATTTTGTGCCCGTTTATGAGAACTTAAACCTGTTTAGAAGAAAATAATAGATTTTGCTCATATTTTTGCAGGATTTAAAATCTTTTTTATTAAACTCTACTTAAATAGTTGTATACAGTTATAGTGAAAAATTTGTTTTTCAATTTACAGCTTTAAACAAACAGTAAATATCGAAAAAAAATTCAATTCCGACTCTATTGAAAGAGACATATTATATATATATTATGTTTGTTGGTCAATATATTGGTTGATTTGATAATATAAGATTAATTTGTTTTCAAGTTCAAATTATGTTCTTTAACTCTGTTATCATAAAATAGAAACCATTTAAATAAATTATTTCATTTTTTAGCTCATTTTGCTGAAATTAGATTTGAAATGTCCGTTTGGATTTTTTGATGGCAGTTTTTTATGATAATAAAGTAATAATCACAGTTCTTTAACATAATAAAGGGATTTAATAGAGCGACAAATAAATGGTAGTGTTATTGGCTACAGTTGACAACAGTTAGATTTTCAATTTTTAAAGAAACCTTTAATTTTTGGCCAAAGTGTGAAAAAGTTGTTGCTTAATGTTGCTAATAAGTTATAATTGTTATTAAGTGTTAAATCATAAAAAGATTTAATTAACTAATTTATTGTTTTTCGTTTTCATCGCAGACAAAATCTCTTATAACTTGAGTAATGACTTATCATCATGTGTTTAATGGCATTTAAGCATTTATGCCAAAAAATAAAGTTCATAAAAATTTAATGCCTAACTCATGCAACAGTAATGATATAAGTGCTCTAAAAATTTTGTTTAAAATATATTTGATGAAAATATTTCGAAATACAGTAAAACTTTTATTTCTGAACCCCTTGTGTTTACATTTTGGATATGATGCGCTTAGAACTAACGCGGCATTTGATTGAGTTTGGCTAAACTTGAGCTGCGAAATATTTTTTTTTAAAAAAAACTCTATCATAACTTTTTCATTTTTTAATAACATACTGAATTTTAATTAAATTTATTCAAAAATTATAGTGGAAAAACAAAATTCCGTATATTATTATATTATCTAGAAAATTCATAAAATTTTTGATTCTCGCAGCTAAGCTTTTGCTCTTCGAAACTCAGAATTTCATAATCCGTAACAAATATTTATATTGCTAGTATTAAAAAAATGTTTACGCTTAAGTACGAGGTTTTTTCTCGAGTTAATTTAGCAATGAAACATTTAGCAATAATGAATGAATTTCAAAAGTATTCAGCAAAATAATATTTTAAAGAATAAATTTAATATAGGAAATATGTAAATCGTGTTTAGTATTGTACAATACTCGAGACTAACTATGCAAATAAATAATAACAAATTTGCAGCGATTAAATATGGTATGAAAGAGATGATAGATTCTTGAATGCACAAGAAATTAAATTACGAGTGACATTACTGTAGATGCACGTCATTTAGTCTATTCATATCATATTAACTTTCATTTCAGTTATTGTGAAACTGCCGAAGCATTTAATAATGATTAATGTTTTTTTATTACAACAGACATAATACATATAATAAATTTTCTATAAATTTAATCATATAAAGTAAAATCTTTACATTCTCACTGATCTCTAACAATAAATACAAATACGACAAAAACATTATTCGGTTCACAATATGGTGAGAGGATTAACGCAATTTCTGTCAACAAATTGTTGCACAGTTCGATACAAGACACCCATTTCTATAATACTTTCGTCGTCGCAAACAAAGTTTTGCCATCTCATTATTTGATACGATAATACTAATTCGTGCGCCTTTATCTGAGTAGTGATTCTTTGTGTCCATAGAAAATAAACATAGAGTACAGTCAGTATGCCAACTGTTGATATATTGTAATATAAGCTCAGTTTTTCGGTCGTTAACAACAACAGCGTTAATTGGAATCCGGTGAAAAATATAATATCCACTAGTTTTAAGTACTTAATAAAGTACATGTTGTTTTGTAGATTTGTTTGAAATCGGATAAAATCGATGAGAGTTTTGTGTGTCATCTTAATAACGTTAGAGTTAACAAACACGTGCCTGTGTTTCACTTCGTGATTGAATTGCTTAAGAATATTCGCGTACTCTTTGTAGACTTCATAGTAAATTAAATGCACAAACATTTTCCACGTGAAAACAAAAGTATAGATGAGTAGTAGACTCGAAGTGGAAAAAATCGATAAAATATTTATCGGAACAGAATCAAAGTTGTACTCGAACACAGAATTCAATTCGGCATTACTGTCTCTTTGAAGAATACTCATTAAATTAAGAGCTAAACCAGTGGCCACTGCCACAAGAGTGGAGAAAATTGTGTCAATTTTCCTATCATTTCCATATTTCTTAAGCTCGTAATACAATTCACAGATACTATTGGCTTTGAGTTTGATGTAACAATAAGCGATCACATTATAAAATGATAAAATCAATGCGTTTAACTTGAGTATTAACACCAGAATACTGTCATCGAATCGCATTATAATAAGCGTTTGCGTTAATGATAAACATAACGTGATGAGTGTTAATGTCGAGAACACATTCAATACTACTCTATTAAATCCGTTGATTCCGAATATAAGTAACAGAAACGAAAACATGTTTCCTCGTCACTCGGTTGATGGCATAAAAGTTTCTCATCCAATGCTCAACATGTCTATAATAAGTTAACACTTATATGAGCAAAGTATTTTATATAAACTTAATACAGTGTGTGTGTGTGACACGCAATCTCATCCCAATCGAGTGACATTCAAATAGATAAATATATAGTGTACGGAATGCAAGCAGAGTGAGTGCATGGCGTAAACGTTTTAATAAAGTGGCAATAATAATAATCGAGACGAAAGTTGGCTTATAATCTCGAATTTATTTAATATAACGCTTTCGTTTCAATATTAACGCTTTAATATTCACGTCTCGTCAATCGTTTTTTTAATGTGTAATTAATCGCTCAATAAATAAAATTATATTAACTCAGTTACTAATTGAGATGAGTATCAGTTAAAAGTTAAGAATTAATTCTTAACCTTACCCCCGAAAATTTTTTAACTTTAGCTCTAACCCGTTAAAAATTATACTAACTTTAACTCTGACTTAATTAACTCTAGGTTAACCGGTTAACCTATTTTTTTATTTTCAATGATAAAATTTGAAATTGAAGTATTTTTAGTTAATTTAAAAATTTTAAATCGTATATTGCAAATACAAAAACAATTTATTTTGAATAATTTAATAAATTGATCAATATTTTTAATATTTCAAGAATAATATTGTTCTAAATGCTTTCTTTGGTTTATATTTTCATTATTTAGTCGTGCATTATTCATATTTCAAGGTGTAATGCACTCGAAGATGCGCTAAACTTGCATTAATTAAATTTTACATATAATAAATGCTTCAACGATTTCGTTGAAGAAATTAATGCTTTGGTGAAGAATTAAGTATTATTAGAGACCAATTATTTGACTGACTTAGTTCCTTACAAATAGTTAGTCTAAATCTAAAAATAACAAGATTTTAATGAATGCTTGAAAATTTTTTTGAAGATTTTGTGCGCTGAAAGCTTTCACGCGAAAAGATTAGAAGATACTCATATTAAAGAATCTCATATTAAAAAGTAATTGCGTAAATGTTAAGTATAAACCAATTTAGTTAACTCTACAACTCTACACATTGGTCTAATATAATCACAGGAATTGCATTAAATTCCACGTTTTATAAGAACAAGATAACAAATCAAGAGTGGAAAACACATTTGACGGCATATTATAAAAATATATATTTTTATTAACACTATTTTTAATCAATATTAATTTTTACTTCATTAGTAAAACTGTTTTGTAATGGAATTAAACAGACGGACACACATACGAACAAAACGTCAATCAAATAAAATGTAAATTTTCAATATGTGATAAAAATTGTTTTCTAATTTTTACTCATTTCAGTACTTATTAACCATAGTTACACAGTGGGGGGTCTTGCCCGGGTCTGGACCCCTAGAAAAATCGAGATTTGAAAAATTGTCGGTTAAATCCGATGAGTTTTTGAGACCCCTGTAATTTTTGACCAAATTGAGAAAAAATTGTCGTATAAATCTGGTGAGATTTTACTCACCCTCCAAGAAATTTGAGAATTTTTGTGGTAGACCCCCCTAGATGTTTGAAGCGGAGTGTAACTATGCTTATTAACTGTACTCTATATTTATTTTCTACCGAAAAAAGAGAGAAACACTAATAAGATAAAAGTACTCGAAATAGTATTATTTGATCAAATTATCGGATAATAACAACGCATTATTGAGAGTAAGTATACTTTATAGAACTGTGCAACAATTTGCTGAGACATCAATTGCGTCAATCCTGTGACTATACACTAACAGAATAACATTTTTGAAGTATGTATGTGTTTTGCCATTATTTTGGTAACAAAAATTGTAAAGAATTTCTAGTATTATCTGTATTATAATTTAGTTATAGTTTCAGTTATACAGTATATATATCTATACTAAAACCATTATTGAATGCAGTTTATATTTCGCAGACTGCAATCATCGTTACATGCTATGGTTGTTTGATGATCGCTGAAGTAACCATGAATTCGATCTTATAAATAGACTAAAATGTAATCACGACCGAGTTTTCAAGGACATGCTTAATATGCTTAAGAGTTGAGTTAACTTTAATCCCAATTGGATGCACTCACTCTAATACACTCTAAAACAGATGACATTTCGCAATATTATTATTGCCATTCATTCATTCACTCGAGCAAAGCACTGCAATTTCAAGCTGTCAGTTATTTTTCTCTCACTATTTATCGAGTGCTAAAATATTCTTTGACAAAAAAATTTTCTCTAAAAAATTTAAACATTTTCGAAATAAGTTTGTTGAATTTTTTTAAAAAATAGTAGATATTTAGAATAGACTATAAATTTAAATTGTGTGTATAAATTTATCATTTCTAAATTTTCGAAATTTTTGCATTTAAATTGTATTTTGATTTTGATTTCACTATTTAATTACATTTTTATTGTATTTTGATTTGCTTTTGAAAAATTTCATTTTGATTTTGATTAATCAAAATCAAAATTTGATAAAAAATCAAAATTAAAATCAAAATTACAAAATCAAAAACAACACAAGTGCATACATTTCGATTACACTATTAACCATAGTTAAACAGAGAAAAATCTTGCCTGGGTCTGGACCCCCCCTAGAAAAATCGAGATTTGAAAAATTGTCGGTTAAATCCGATGAGTTTTTGAGACCCCTGTAATTTTTAGCAAAAATGAGAAAAAATTGTCGTTTAAATCGGGTGAGATTTGACACCCCCCCTCCAAATAATTTTGAGAATTTTTGTTGTAGACCCCCCTAGAGGTTTGAAGTTTGTGTAACTATATTATTAACTAGTTTTTTTAGACGAATAGCTTTAACAACTGTAAAGTTATTTATTCTCATGTCGTTTATTGTTTTACCGTTAGATAGCGGGAGTAGACTATTTCAATAAGCAATTCACTAAATGAATTTCACTTATCGCTAAATATAATTTTTACCAGTTGTAACTATGGTAACAAAAATTTCTTTCAAATACATATATTAATGATTAGTATTTTAAAACTTTAACAAACATCTGTGTAAATTAAATTTTTCGATTAAATAGTTAAGTTAATTATTTATTTTGAAAGAATTTCAATTCTTTAAATGTTGATTGGCGTTATAACTTTATTCCTTATATTGTGGTACGTGTTCACAGTTTCTAGCAAAGCAAGATTAATAAGCAATAAAACTAATAAATTAATAATGTTTTTTTTTCAGTAAAAATTAAAAATATTTTTCACCAAAATTGTAACTTATCGTGGGTTTATGTATGAAAAAAAAATTTCTTATAAAAAGTACAGAAAAATTTGAATACTCACTTAATTACTCGGAAATCCTGGAAAAATAAAAGAACCAATTCAATTTTAAAAATTAGTTGCTTTGTTTGCTCGGTTTGTTATTATAGAAGTTAACTTTTGTATTTTATCAAATGACATTCAATAATACTTTAAACTAAAAATTTGAAATTATTTCGAAAATTATTGGCAACAAACAAACTTTAGTTGTGTTGTCAATCAGGTTTGTGACCGAAACGGTTGACATTATTAAATCAAAAGAAAGTGGTAAACCATGTTATTAATTCTCAAAAGAATACTGTCTGAACTAACATTGCGGACAAAAGTATAGTTTTGGTAACGAAGAACTAAAGTTATATACAGCATTCGTTCGAAAAATTGCACAATGAAGTCAACAAAACTTCTGTTGTCCGACTTTTTGCTGTTTTCAAGCATTTTTTCTGACATCTAATGCGGCTAATAGACTGACAGACGGTTGTATCAAATTTTTTTTGAATGTAAAAGTGTTAATCAAAGCGTAAAATGCGATAGTTATTCCAACTCTTTATTGACGGCAAGGAGTTAAATGTTAACAGAAAGAAAAGATCATGAAAAATATTTGACTGATAATAACCTTATTGGAGCATTGTTTGCAAATTTTTACTGGTTTGTCACGAATTTTATAATTATTTAATTACGATTCTGTTATGTATGTGCGGTCGACTATTAGGAGACGCGTTGTAGAGATTTCGCGTTAACGCGTGCTCTCCACTGAGAGCAATGACCGCACGTGGTATGTACCACAAGAAACACGTAAGTGAAAATCAATGAAACAACAAGCGATGTATTATATGAAAGTGATTACTTTAATGATAGCAAATATAATACTGAATAACATACACAATAATGTGAATGCTTTTATACACGAGAGTACATTAATAAGTTAAGCATTAATGACTAATTAATGAGTTATAACATGAGATGGAAAAAGCATACTAATAGTGATGTCACTCATAGTACACATACACTACAGATTCACTCGAATTAATAACATTTAAATACTAACTAATACTGTAATGGTGAAAGCAATGCTCGTTTGATGATGTGATTTGTGGCACATTATCTTGAAATGCAACAGAAACAGAAGACAAAAGAGATTAAGAGTTAAATAGGTAACCAATCGATACGAATACGTTAAACGAATACGATTGTCAAATTGTAATCAACAACAATAACGCATAACTTAGCAGTTCGATCATCAATCGATTGAAAATGAAACTGATAGCTGTTTCTGGAGCTATCGATTTAATTGAGTTTAAATAGTCTGCATGTCTTAAAAAATCAAGTTAAACTTTATTATTAATAGTTAATTGATAACTATATGCGTTAAACTGGTGACTATATTTATTTAATACACTGCTTTTACATTTAGGAAACTCTAAGTTAGGACTACAGAAAAGTACATTGCGATTGTTTGATTTATACGCATCCCTCAAATAATACTCAATACTTGTTGAGTATGGTATTTAGTTAATCATATCGTTTATTAGTTGAGACGAGAAATGCAGAGATTTTTCCCGTTTGGTTCAGCAAAAAGAATGTGTGTGTGTGTGTCGGATAAAGTATCGCTAAACTGTTGCTGTTTCTCGAGTTAATATTTACTGCGAGCAACAAATGTATATCCGTTTGAATTAGGAAATGGTCCACAACGCGAACATTTAGATTATTTTCACTTATCCTTCGTTTGTTACTCAACCGGTACCACATATACTATATACCATATTTAATATACTACAACCGTATATTAAAACACGTTTCGTTTAATTAATTTGAAAATTGATTGCATTAACCCATCTTTCTTATATTATTGATTGAGAAATGGGTTAATGTAATTCGAAACTATATCACCAAATGTTGGCTATAGTTACCACTTTTAATTAGAAAAATAAATTAGATTGTAATTTAATTGTTGTTCATTAATACTATACAATTTTATTTATGATAGAGCAGAGCAAAGCTATAGTTTGAGCTCAATTTAGTCGGAGTTTTTGGAAAACTATTACATGCATGTGTAACACAGATGTGCCGATAACTCCGATCAATGGTTAAACGATGCTTCAAAACATTACACGTAAAGCCACTGCACCACTGAACGCCACTCCAAAGAATGAGGCAAAACAACTTAAATCTAAAATAAATGAATGATTAATGAATATTTTAGTTTAGTTTAATAAGATGTACACGTGTTGTGAAATATATGTATGCATTACTCGATATCAAAAATTGTGCACTGATTGAATGAAATGATACTTTCATGAATGCACAACAAATTGAATGACAAGAAACATGAGATAACTTATATACCGATTTCTACATATTCTTGAAAGCTATAATTATTAAAAAGAGCATAAAAGCGTTTATTTCAGTTATTATGAAACATCTATTGAAAAGAATATTCATTAATATTTTTTTTATAACAGATAAATATTAGATAAATTCTTATACAATATAAGATAAATTCTTTACATTTTCTTTGAGTAATCAGTACAATACAAAACATGTTATTCGATTCACAAAATGATCACAGGAATTAAGATAAGTCCAAAATCTGATCAATAGTTTCGCAGAAGTCGATATTTTTCATCTGACTTCGATAAAATCAAAGCAGGTATATGGATTTGACTTTGTCTGTCTGTGTGTGGACAGGCTCTGATAGGCTCTGAGGCTTTTTTAGTAAAAATAATGTCAAAATAGGAGGCTTTTTAAGTGAAAAAATGTCAAAAAAGGAGACTTTTTTAGTGAAAAAATTTCAAAATAGCAGGCTTTTTTAGTGAATAAATTTTAAGATAAAACAGAATAAGCCGTTCTATAAAACGGAATATGACATTCTGTAAAACGGAATATGCCTTTCATGCCTTTCTGGAAAACGGTAAAATGTAAAAACAGGGTTGGTGAATTTGAAATGAGGTGATTTCGATAACAATATAAAAATGTTTAGAAAAAGTAAGTTCATCATACTGAAAAAATAATATCCATATATCTAAAAAGATTTAATACGAAGTCAGATATTATGACCGTTTCGATCTTGTTTCAAATGCATCTGTAATTAATTATAATTAGATAATTTTTAATTGTAACTTAAATTTAAAAAAATAATTACTAACAATAAAAAAATATTTACCAACAAATTTAGTATTTTTATCTTAGCAATTTATAAACAATTTTTCAACGGTTTTTCTAACTATTTTAAATCTATTTTTAATAATTTCTCATAAGTTACAGTATCAAACTTTGAAAAATCATTGATTAAGTTTTATCCTAATTTTAATCGTGATCTAAATGCGTATGGATTTCTTTATTAACAGTTGTAGTTTTTATTAACAGTTGTAGTTTACATTTTGGATATTCGGTGCTTAAAACTAGCGATCATTTGATTGAGTTTGGTTTAACTTGAGCTGCAAAATATTTAAAAGAAAAACTTTATCATTTTATAATATCATAATGAATTTTAATTAAATTTATTCAAAAATTGTAGAGGAAAACAAAATTCTAACAATATTATTATATCTTGAAAATTCATAAAAATTTTGATACTCGCAGCTATGCTTTTGCTCTTCGAAACTCAGAATTTTAATCAGTTACAAATATTTATACTGTATGGCAAGTATTAAAGAAAAATGTTTGCGTTTAAGTATTTTTCTTAAGTTAAATATATTAAATTAAACATTTAGAAATAATCAATGAATTTTTAAAATAATTCAGCAAAATATTAAATTAAATCTAAAAATAAGGGAATACTTTTGTTTAGCTTAGTATAAAATATGTACATGTGTGTGCGTTTGATGTGTGTGTAATATTCGAGACTAAACTAATAAAAAAATTTGCATCTATTAAATGTGGTATAAAAGAGGTGATATTCAGTATTTGAATGCACTAGAAATTGAATTACGGGGAACATTAGATGTACAGTATTTAGCCTATCATATCGTTTATTTCAGTTATTGTGAAGCCATAGCAGTAAAAGATTCATTAATATTTTAATATTACAACAGACATATTACATATAAGAAATTTTCTATAAATTTCATCATATAAAGTAAAATCTTTACATTCTCACTGATCTCTAACAATAAATACAATTACAAGAAAAACATTATTCGGTTCACAATATGGTGAGAGGATTAACGCAATTTCTGTCAACAAATTGTTGCACAGTTCGATACAAGACACCCATTTCTATAATACTTTCGTCGTCGCAAACAAAGTTTTGCCATCTCATTATTTGATACGATAATACTAATTCGTGCGCCTTTATCTGAGTAGTTATTCTTTGTGTCCACAGAAAATAAACATAGAGTACGGTTAGTATGCCTACTGTTGATATATTGTAATATAAGCTCAGTTTTTCGGGCGTTAATAATAACAGTGTAAATTGGAATCCAGTGAAGAATAAAATATCCATTAGTTTTAAGTATCGAATAAAGTACATGTTGTTTTGCAGACTTGTTTGAATTCGGATAAACTCGATGAGAGTTTTGTGTGTCATCTTAATAACGTTTGAGTTAATAAACACGTGCCTGTGTTTCACTTCGTGAATGAATTGCTTAAGAATATTCGCGTACTCTTTGTAGACCTCATAGTAAATCAATTGCACAAACATTTTCCACGTTAAGACAAATGTATAGATAAATAGTAGACTTGAAGTGGAAAACATTGATAAAATTTTTACCGGAACTGATTCGAAGTCGTACTCGAACACAGAATTCAATATGGGATTACTTTCTCTTTGAAGAATATTCATTAAGTTGAGCACTAAACTAGTGGACACTGCGATAAATGTTGGAAAAATTGTGTCAAATTTACTATCATTTCCATAGTTTTTGAGCTCGTAATACAATTCACAGATACTATTGGCTTTGAGTTTGATGTAACAATAAGCGATCACATTATAAAATGCTGCCATCAATGCGTTTAACTTTAGTATTATCACTAGTAAACTGTCATCGAATCGCATTATAATAAGCATTTGCATTAATGCCATGCATAACGCGATCAGCGTTAACGTCGAGAACACTGTCAATATTACTCTATTCAATCCATTGATTCCGAAAATAAGCAACAGAAAAGAAAACATGGTTTTCTCATCACTCTTTGAGGCAAAACAGTGTCATCGAGTGTTAATATGTACATAATATAAGCTCACGCTTTTATATGACTAGCTATTCTAAACAAAGTGACTGAGAACGCAATCTCATCACAATCAAGTGACATTGAAACTAGAGATGAGAGTTTAGACCGTCTAAACTTAGGCTATAGGTTGAGCTTAAGCCAATATTTTCCATTGACCGCAGGTTAGAGCCTAAGCCTGCGACAGAAAATATTTTAGGTGCGTAAGCCTAAGGACATATCTATATAATAGGCCACCGAACCTATAGGCTCTATTTCTTAAAAATAAATGACTGTGAAACAAAAATTATATTATTTTACTTCTATCACAATTATTTCATACGCACATTGAAATATATATTTTAGTTATATTTAATTTTAAATTGTTTAAAAAATGTTTGATAATAAAATTGATTATTATAGCCTCAAAAAATAGAAAGAATTGCATATAGAATTAGCGCTATAAATTGCTGCAAATTAAAAAAAAATAGCTATAAAAGAGCATTTTTCTCATTATTTAACTTTTAAATTCCTTTTAGCATTTTTTTACAATAGAGAGCCATACAGTAGTTAAACAAGCTTCAAACTGCAATTTTTTAAATCTTGATTATTCTAGGGGTCAGGTTTTCCAGATTTTCTATGGTGGCCCACACCTGTGTAAATATAAAAGAGAACACAAGCTTTAGAATCTGTAAATTAAAATATTTAAATTTAATGAAATTATATTAGCGGACTTGAAATAAAAATGTGAAATTTTCTTTAATCCTTTAATTCTTTGTGTAGTTAATCCGAAAACTCATCGGAATTAGACGAAAAAATTTTTTGTATGATGCATATATGAAAAATTGCATATATAATAATTGCAAAAACTTGCAGCTAAATTTGCATTTATCATCAAAATAGCAAATAATGAGTACATCTAAAGCGTCTCAATTCTATCTAAATCAAGCTCATACAGCATTTGAAAGCTAGTGACAAGTGAAATAAAAACTAAAAAATCCTACGATTTTGTTTATTGATTTTGTTTGAGAGGTTACATTTTTATAAATAAGGTTTTGGCTCATAGACTAAGCCTACAGCCTAAAGACTCACGACAAGTCTTAGGTTCAGTCTAAATTCTCTTACTCTAATTGAAACGAATAAATAGTATGCGGAGTGTCACTCATTCTTACTCTAATTAAGTTCTATTAGCTTAGAATAATTAATACATTCATGAAATATAAAATATTTGCCCAAATAAATTAATTATATATAAACAAAAATTATTATAATGAAAGCATGTGTTCTGTCAACTCATTGGTGCTAGAATTGAAAAGAATATTGCATTTAATTCTTTTACACTAATTAGAGAGAGAGAGAGTAATAATTAGTTGATATAATAACGGCACGTGAAGTGAAAATTGATTAGTAGTGTGTTTACGTGTGTAAGTACTGAACTTGAATTAACTCGTTGTTATTATACAAAATAGCTTAACATTAGTAATTTATTTTTATACAACAATGCGTTACATTACACGGATAGTAATTAAGTGTGGAAATCGCTGTACTCGAGGATGTTAACTGAATTTTATATATATATATATATATAAAGCTTCAACGATTTTTGCGAAGAATTAGCACTTGATATAGAATTCTTACCTAAAAATAACAAATGGTAATGAAAACAAGCCAATTAATTAAATATAAACGTGCATAACACTGCAACTGTTAACTTAAACATTTTGCGAAATAATGTGATACATTAGTAAATATTTCAAATATTTAAATGAAAATAAACATTGCAATTGTATTTAATTATTTTGCTAAATTTTTCTTATGGCTTATAATTTATCTTTTTTTTGGTCGACTTTTATAGTATTAAATCATGAGAATGGCATTAAATTTTAAGTTATTCTAAAAACTATAACAATTCAAGAGTGTAAAGGTATGGTAACAAACGGACAGACGCAGCAACAAAATGTCAATTTTCAATATGCTATAAAAACTGTTTTTTTTAACAGAACTCTAAAAAACTTAAATAGAGATTCACTAATAAAATAAAAGCGAGCCAAAGTTGTATTATTGTATCAAACTATCGTATGGTAAAACTAAGTGATATGCTTTATCGAACTCTAAAAACAATGTTTAGGACATAAATTATTTCAATCCGCCAATGAACATGTTTTAACAAAATAATAATTTTTGAAGTATTTTTATACTATTTATTTTTATATCAAAAAATGTAAAGAATTTCCAAAAGTATGAGTATTCCAATTATACAGTCTCTACTGTATTCTGAATTTGGTATTGAATTTCTAGCATTCTATAAACATCATTTATTATTTATAATAGTTGAAATAACCACGAACATGATCTTGTAAATGGACTATTATAGGTAATCACTGAGTTTTCAAGGATACTTAAGAATTAACTTTAGCCCGCAATCGATGCATTCAATTCAATATTCACGGTGTCTGGACATTACAACGAATGGACATTTTTTCGAAATTAATCGCAAAAACTTTTGAAGGAAACTTTGAATTTTTGACACATTATCTTCAGAGCCCTCAAAATTGACTCGAAATTAAGTTTTTTTGTTGTAATTGTTATATTTCAGTGTATGATATTTTGTAGGGCTATCTAAACACCGAATTTGAGAACACAAAAATTCAGAAGGCTTTTTTTATATAAAAAATTTATGAATAATTCGATATAACGGGTACTATGTATGTATCAGGTTTTATAAGCAAAAAAATATACAGGAAAAATATGATGAAAACAATTCAGCAGTTAACACTTGTTCGGTCAATTTTCAAACATTTTAGTTTATATTAATTGCCATTATATTTTAAAAATAGTATAACAACTTGAAGTATCAATCAGTCTTTTTAATAATTACTATTTAAAACTCAACTTCAATGCATTCATGATTATGATCTTCAATGGTTGAACTTCATCTAATTAAATGATTTTAAAAATTGTATACATTTAGATTTAAAAAAACATTCGCAAGTTGCGAATCGCAACTTTAAAAAAATTTAATCAAAATATTTTCCATAAATAATACAATTGTTTAAAATGTCAAAATTGTTATTTTTGAATGCATTTATTGATCTTTTATCTTCAATGGTATATCATTTGTAAGCCTATTTACGGATTATATTAAAGAAACAAATAATAGGCTTATATTCGGTGCTAAGACTTCGACTTTGAAATTCAAAGAGATTTTATTTTTAAAACTAGTGATGCACATTTTAACCGGTTAGCCGTTAAAGTTTAAATTTTAAAAAGAGTTAAGGTTACGGTTGAGAAATTTTTTAAGTTAACTGGTAAACTTTTTTTTTTTTAAAATTATTTATCATAAATTTTTGATCATTAAAATTCAATAAATGATTCAATTTAAAAATACTTTTTTCAGTTATTAAATTTCTATTAATGAATTTAGTATAATAATCAAATTTATTAAAAAAAATAATCTATTTTTCGACTACATATTGAATTGTAGAGCATCACATAAAAATAAGAGTTAACTCGGTTAACGTACAGTTAAAATTCAGTTAAGGTTAAAAGTTGAAAGAATTCTTTAACGGGTAACAGATTAATGCGCATCACTAATTAAAACTTCGATGACAGTTTAATTTTTCTCCGATTTAAATTGTAAAAAAAAAAATTTTTCAGGCGTGAATTTTATTTGCTTTAACCGGCACTTTAATAAAAAGTTTTAAATCCTCAGAAGGATAGCAAAAAAGCATTATTTATTTACTTCTTCATGCGTTTAAGTTGTTGCTCGTGCATAAAATTTTAATAATAGTTTAAGTAATATTGGTATTACGTTTGTTTGTTTCCACATTTCGAAAGCAAAGTTTTCCATATACTGTATATATAGCTAGTAGTGTGACCAACTGTACAGGTTTTGCCTGGACAATCCAGGAATTTAAAACTTTCGCCAAAAAATAGTCCCATAAAAAAGCATTAAAAAGCTTTGTCCAGGTTTTTTCTAGTATATTTTACCCTCTGTCCAGAAAACTTTCGATAAAAGTCCAGGAATTTACGTTAGACAGTTGGTCACACTAATAGCTAGCTATATATAAATAATTAAATTTAATAACGAGCTGCGTTTGAAAAACAACACATTAAGCGCGATTTTATGAATCGAATTATGATGCATAATAAATTTATTTGTGTAATAAAAGTAGATTTGCATTTACTGTATTTTGATATTAACGAATAATAATACCATACGCCTACAACAATATTAGTTTTGGTAATTTTTCTATTTGTGCAAGCATTGAATTATTTTATCTTTTTTGGTAAAATTTGTAGTAAAGTGTATTAATGAAACCAGTCATTATAAATTTAATTAGTGTGTGAAATACAATATCACTGTAATATTATTCTGTTAATGTTAATATTTAGCTCATTATTAAGAATACTTTGTATAAAATATAAAATAACCCATTAGCATAATTAATGGACGGAAATAGATTTTCGTGTAATGTAAGAGTATTTGAAGCATTGCCTTATTAAAGAAAGGTCGAACATGTGTAAGTAAACTTAGTTACACAGCTCTGAAACTCTAGGGTAGGGTCAGCTCTCTAAATTCACAAAATTCTACGGGTGGTCAACACCGGATTTAAAAGACAATTTTTCAAAATCTAGATTTTTCGTTAGGGGGTCAGGGTTTTCCGATTTTCTAGGGTGCTTAACCATACATTTAAACATTACATACATTTTTACTCATAAAGTAACAAACCTAACTGCGGACACTGAGTGAAGCGCACTGCTTTTGCGGCGTTCTTTGTTACATACTAATTGAGTGTCACAAACGAAGCCGCAAAAGCAGTGCGATTCACTCATTGTCTGCAGTTACGTTTGCTATATAATGAGTAAAAAATGTATGTAATGTTTAAATGTATGTGCTTAACCCTGGGCAAGCATCCCCTCTGTGAAACTATGATTATAACTAAGGCCTTGAAAATCGATAAATATCTATTTGTAAAAAACACGTGCGACCCTATTCTCAAGTAAAATATAAGCAAATTAAGGTTCAAAAAACTTAAAAAACAAAGATTTTTTCTAACTATTCTAACGATTTTATTTTTTTCTAACGATTTCAATTTTTTTAATGTTCTCTTATTTTAAAATACAAAAATCTAAAAATTATCGTTAAAATCAGATGAGTTTTCATGCTTTGCATAATTTAGACTTACTTTGGAAGTTAAATGATTTTTTTAAAAATTTGGTCAAACATTTTTTTTGTTGACAAAAAATTTTCTGTTTAAATTCAAAAGTTGTGTAAATTTAAGAGCAAAATTATATAAAAATTTAATATTTACACCCCTCTCTATCATTGTACTTTGCGTAAATTAATTTTCTGGGTTATTTTGTGATAATGTTTCTGACAATTTTATTAACTATTTTTCTAACGATTTTTCTAACGATTTCGGGCCTTTTTATCTAACGATTAATTAACGATTTTGCACCATTTTTTCTAACGATTTTCAAGGCCTTAATTATAACTTACAAGCCACTCAACTATTACACTAACAGAGTAAATCTAAATAAAACGTATAATATTCATTTTTAATAAAGTGTACATATATGTATTTAATTTAAACCTTCTTCATCGCAGCCAAAACTATTTTAAAAATTACAGAATATTTTCTTTGCACTATTTATGAAATGCCAGATTTTAAAAATTATTTTATTTGTTTTGCAAAATACATTAATCGATATTAAATAACTATAAAATTATAAAAAAATTATTTATTTAACTAGAAAAACAAGTGAAATCAAAATAAGTTGATATAGAGTGCGATACATAAAAATAAAACTCCGGATCCCATCAAAACATAGGACACAATATCGGCAATAAGTGGAACGGTGTCCAATACTAGTTTCATTTTATCACTCATTTCACTGTCAATTTGAGCGCTTATAGTGAACCATAACTGTGGATAAAGTTGTCGGGCATTTAATAAGTGTTGCGTATCTGTTAGTCTGCGACTATCTTTTTCTAGCAAGTAATTAATCTGTAGTCTAGCAGTTATATTAACAGGTACGCCGAGTGTTGGTTCGATATCAATGAAG
Organism: Steganacarus magnus; assembly: GCA_034698365.1. NCBI lineage: Eukaryota > Metazoa > Arthropoda > Arachnida > Sarcoptiformes > Steganacaridae > Steganacarus > Steganacarus magnus. The sequence goes on from JAQIVF010000064.1 coordinate 26,364, forward strand.
AAAGTGTGCTTTTGTTTGTCAGGTCTGAGTCCGTGAATATTTTTGCGGTAAACACTGTTTGCGTGCATGAAATGCGGAAATGATATGAAAACTGGTGTGCCGTAAACGCACGACGATATACTAGAGACCCCGTTATCCGGGCATCCATTGTCATAATATAACCTGTTAGGGCAGTAACACTTATTCTCCTCTAGACTGTAATCGAATAACGATTCTGTTGCCACATATCTCCTACAATCGATATCAGAGTGCGTAACACTTTCTAAATAGTCTAAACTGAACGATCGACACAAATCTCCGACAAATAAATTAAGTTTACTGCTAGTTTTATGCGTATACGGCGGTTGAAAGTCACCGGCAGATGTGTGCCCCAGTTTTGAGCATTGGTCGCCATACCAGTACTTTTGAAGATTACTTTCATGGTTCCATGTGTCGATATATCCTAGTTTTTCGATATTCGACTTACCGGTAAACATGCCATAAAAACCGTCAGAAGCGGTATTATTTCTGGCGTAAAACCAGCCAAACTTATCATACGGTATTTTAATTTTGTTGTCAGTCAAGCTGTCCTTAACCGCTTTTATTAATCTATCGTCATAGCCGTCAAACAGTAGTTGTGACACATTGTGCGTATAAAATATTGAACAGTCGTGTTGCAGACATATAGTATTTAAACTAGTGTTGAAAATGCTATCAAAAAATGGCTCAAACATCGGCTCATAAGTGGTTCGAAATATATAGTTAGCGCCAATGACGCCCACATTTAAGTGCGTAATAGTGTCGGATAAGCTGCCGTTTGATTTCTCTGGAACGTAAGACCACACTCTTTTTTGGTCGTACGAAACGGTTCCGTTGCCGTGAAAACTAATATTCTGTTTTTGCCGCTTTTCGAGAAAAGTGTATGGACCCAACTCTTGGAAACTCGGGTGTTCTATGCCTTGTCTCACTTTCTCGGCGTTTGAAATATTGAACATATAAAACGATAGGTATATCGGAATCGGTATCTCTTTCCACATGTCATACGTGTACGAATTAACCGCTAATATTAACCTGGATTTCACTGTGGCTTCGATAAGAAATGGCGATACTGTGTAGCATAGTATGCCCAACACTAACAATATCACACCTATCGCTATAATTGTACCCAATTTCGCTTTTGCCGAAATCACCATTTCTTTATGTTTGTTAACACTGTTATTACTAAATATTTATGTGACTTCTAATAACTTCTATAACTTTTATAGTTATATTAGTATGTATTTATAATATCACACATAATCGAAGTGGCAGTTTTTAAAATACAATAATATAATAATCAATTTGCGTAAATCGTAGTTTATTTTTGTTACTTCAGTTATTGTTACTTCGAATGTCTATCTACTTGACAATAACACAATTTCCTTAATGATTACTTTGTATTCTGCGCATAACTTCACACCTTAACCCTAAGATACCGATAATCAATACAAGATAAGTGGTATTTTTTTTAATAGAGACTGGATTTGAGATTTAATGTGTTAAGATTATTGTATTCACTACTCAATGCTGTGTTTAAGAAGTGATTCAACTTACTTTAAAATGGATTATTTATATATGAAAACATGAAATAATATTTTATTTAATGTTACGGTTATTTCTTTAAATATAAAATTTTACGAAGTTGTTATATCAAAGAAAAATTATAATTTAATATTTTAGTCTGTTTTTAGTCTACGATTAAATAGAAATTCAAGAGTGTCGCGCTATTTCAATAAAATATATCTTAAAATGTCAATTAATCGCGCGTTTAGATAATGTCGAGCGTGTGGTGCGGTGTTAGTGGGAGAGAACGAAGATATATAAAAAGAAGGAAGATTTGTCGCGCAATTACATTTTGACGCAAAGGGAGATAAGAATTCGCTGAGTTCGCTCTTTACTCTAACTCTTTTAAATTACAGCGCGATCAACAGCAAAATGTTTGATTTAATTAAACGTAAAATCATAATTTGTAACAAACAATATTATATATATAATTTAAATAAGTACCGACACATCCACTTAGAGCACACTATTTTATTTAAATGCCACCAAACATACAATGTATATTTTAAGTACGGTACTGTGTTCTTTCTTTGAAGTTCAATTCAAATATAGATCAAGAGGGCGTAGTGGCACACATGATGGATAGACATACTTCATTAAATCCATAATCTAGATATTTCTAAGATAAAATGAGCCACAAAAATTATTACTGAACAACTTAACAGTGATATTAAAGTTGATTAGATATTTAAATTTAAAAATATTATAAAAACAAAGCGAAGTTTTAAAAATTTCCAACAAATTACATTCAGCTACTAATGACTCGGTTTTAAACATTAAACAATGCAAAATTATGAATTTTTCAATAAAAACATTAAATAGTAAAAAATTAAAATATTGATCATAAAAAAATAGGGAGACAATCATGAATTTTAAAATATCACAGAAATCAAATTGAAATAAAAATCACGTAAAAAATTAATCGCTAAACAGGAATGGCTCTAAATGTTTGAGGTATTGGTCGGCGTTTAGATGATGAGTTTCCGCAAACTGATACATATTTGGCGCATTGGGTGGCGACGTGCGATACGGCAACGCACTCGTGCCGCCCATAAAATCTGGTAACTGAGTCGAATCCACGAATTTAAGCATATCCTCGAGTTTATTCGCAAATTTGAAAATCACTCGACGAGCTTCGGGTATCACGTGCTGGAGAAACGAGTTATAAGCGATATGCAATCGGTATACTATTACAGATTCTAACAGACCGGGATAATAGTCGGTCATAAGTGCGACCATAAATGATAGCAACTCGTTAACACTATTTTTGCTACTATACACCACTTCGTCATAATCTAAAACAATGGTAACACCGGTGCTGTCGTTATTCTCCGCTCGTCTATCCTCGCGTTCGACCAGAAATACGATGTACTTTTGCAGCGTTTCGGTCCACTCCTCAAACTTTTTGTATGCTTTAACGCGACATATCAATAGTGTATTATTTTCTCGATCTCTTCCGTACGAAAATACGAGACCAGATGTGAAAAACTCGAGCGGTAACTCGCTTTCGCTCAATGTGTTCACATTATTGCGTTTCCGCCATTGCATCGCATTCACTAAAGCGGTCGTTGTTTTATCTAAATTGTAGTTTTGACTCGAATAAAAGCGTCGAATAGTTCTCGGGTCTGTTTCCATTGCGTACACCTCTTCTTCTAAGTAAAGCTCGGGATTCTTTTGATACTCATTACGAAAGCTCTGCCAAATCATGTTAACGGTATTCGGCGATATTTGCCTTCTATCCACTCTTCTAACCACAACATCAGCCATTTGTTCCCAATTAACAGTAAAATGATTTTAAAATTGTTTAAAATTAATGTATAAAATAATTGCGTGAACGCAAGCAAACTCTAAAACAGCGATTAATTTGATACTCTGTGATTAAGTAAGTGTATGACACACGTATGTTAAATAGTATTAATGTTATGCAATTAATAAGGCATAATGTATTACCTCTATTCGTAACTTTTCATTGTTTTTTATATCAAACTCATAGACTTACGGAGTCAGCGAGTGTTAAACTTATAGTAATCTTATTAAGAGTCAATAAACTGATATTAATTATACTTTTAATCATAGTATCCCATAGGTTAGCACAAAGGGAAGCGAACTCACGGCGAATCATTTGAGGAAATTTAAATTTAATATGAAGTGAAGGACAAAAAAACAATTAACACAAAATTCTAATTAAGCAGTAAACTTATTTAAATCATAAGAATTCTTTATCAAACCCCTAATCGATGAATTTTATTCACTACACTTTTTCTAAAAAATACATATTAAATATGTATTGTTGTGTAGTAATACATGATTGGCGATGAAAAGTTATCTGATGATGAAAGTTGACTTTAATAATTTATAAGTTTAGATAATTAGTTAAATATTGTAAATTTTTTAATTGTATTTTTTAATTACCGGTACTTCTTTTGGTAATCATTATTACGATGTATTTGTCTTATCTTGTGATTTAACAGCACACTGTTATTCAATGTTTTATCACCATTCTTACTAGTTATATAATTTTTATTTTTCTTATTGTTAGTATTTTTTTAAAAAAAACATATTGTTAAATGCATTGAATATTATGATTTTTACTTTTATGTTTTTTACATTGTTTAACTTTTTTTAATGTTATAAAGTAAAGAAACGATATTTAAATGCATTTAACAATATTTTAAAAATAAGTAAAATACGACAAAAAATTAACTAAAATAAAAAATTGCGAAAAACATTGAATACTAGTTTGATGTTAAGTGGTGTTAAATGACTGATAATACTAATAATAATAATAATGATGGACTAGAAGACGATTCGGTGGCACAAAACAGCCAGCAATCGGATAACATAGCACCGAATCAAGAGATCGAGAATCTGTTGCAGAAATTGCAAACACATTTGCAAGCGATTGACGGACAAAACGCGCGCGAACTTAACGTATTAAAGAGTAAAGAAACTGATTTGTTAAAAGAGATCAGTGATTACAGTGCGGTATTAGACAATCAGCACTCAGTGTTCAGTAAACAATCGCAAACACATTTAACGCTCAGACAAAAGTATCTCAAAAGAGAAATGGATTTCTTGCTAAAGTACGCGAACATAACCGAAGAGTTAATTCCGCTCGTAAAACAGGGCAACGATAACAGGAAAAAGCCGTTGACTAGAGAACAGCAATCGAGAATGAATTTGCTACTAAAGAAGGAAACAGCATTAGTTAATACGCATCACAAACAGTATCGTAACCAATATCTGCAATATGTCGCACACTTGTGCACGCATTGGTTAACTGGAGAAACAGCGAGACGACGAGAATTAGTGGCACAGTTTTTAGAGCAGTTAAAAGCGCAGAACAACTTAATACCGGGCAAAGAGATGAAGGATGCGTTGCTAGCGATCAGGAATAATATGAAGTCAATACGAAGCGAATACAACGCGTTGAGAAGAGACGACCAGAAGAATGAAATGCTTTACGTGCGCGCTATGAATCAGCGCGAGTTAAAGCGTTGCGATTCGATGGAAGCGTCGCGACGCGAGAAGTGGTTTGATCTCTATAAGCGTAGAGACAGTAGTATCGCAAAACTGGGCAAAGAGATCGGTTTACCCGATAATTGGTCGCTCAATGCCGACAAGAAAAAGTGGTTGTACTCGATTCTCAATCAATTGGATTTTTGAAGTGTAATCTATTAATCAATAAATCAAGCATTTATTTAACCTTTTATTGAAAGTTTCAATTAAATATTAGAAAAAGTATAAAATTTTAAATGTTTTAAAAAATATTTTAAAAAACAAATATTTTTTTTTCGATTAAGAAAATAGTGTACTGTAGTTTCGATATGCGATTAAGTGATATGCGACTTGAAATGCATAAAAATTACCGAACATTACGTGTATTGTTCGGTGAAAAACACTTCATATTTTGTAAATTTACCAACGAATTAACAAATTATTTGTCAATTATAAATGGCTCCAAATATTTAAGAAATTTTTCGGTGTCCTTCTTCTTGAAATTACGCTTATCGGCAATTTCTTGTACTGTGGGCGCGGTTTTCGGATTGCTTCGATACGGCAATTCATTTTTACCGCCCATAAAATCGGGCAACTCTTCTACGGTCACGTAATTCAATAGATCCGTGTAATCCTTCACTAATTGGATTTTATTTCTCTGCTCTTCCGGCAGCCATGTCTGCACTAACTTGAAAACCCACTGCAAAATCCACGGCAAATCGGTGACCAAAACGGCGGTCATAAGACCGGGATAATAGTCGCGCAAAAGCGCTACAATATACGACAGCAAATCAATGTCCACGTTAGTGATGCCCGCTTCGTGACAGTCGAACTGTACGGTGAGGCCAGTGCTCTCTCCAGCGACCACTCGCCGCTCTTCGCGTTCCACGAGATAAAGGATGTATCGTTTCAATAGTTCCGTCCATTCGTTAAATTTTTTGTTCATTTTCACGCGAAGCACGAGAAGTGTTGAACCGGTCTTATCTTTTCCGTACAGAAATATACCGCCGATTTGAAAGAATTCTCGCGGTAATTCCGTTTCGTCGAGTGTGTCGAGACCACTGGTTTTACGCCACTTCATCGCAGTGACCAACGCGTTGTACGCGTGATCCACATCACACTTTTGGATGCGGAGAAAGCGTCGCAAGTGTCGCTCGTTTGTGCGGATAGAGTTCACGTCAGCCTCCAGATAGAGCTGTGGATTAGCGGTCGCCTCTTCTAAGAAACGACTGCGAAGTATGTTCACTAAATTTTCCGATATTTCTGATGCATCAATGATTGGCGGCATGTTTTACCGATATTCTAATTAAAATGTTTAATAAAAGTGAGTTACGAAGTAAATACTTGAAACGTCTCTAGTTTTTGAAAGCTATATATTAATTTATATATTAATTATTAAAATATGATACGTTATATTTCAAAACACACTTTTACCAGTAATATCGCGAGTGTAAAGTTCAAAATGAAATTTTTAGACAACGCTAATCTATTGCTGCTCAATCATAAACTGGTGAAGCAGTGAACGAGATCTCATGAATAGTGAAATTCCACGCTTTGTGACGACGTTGTTGTTTGCGAGGCGAGAGCGACAACAAAACTTGAATTTTATTAATTTCGAATCTGTAATCTAATACTAATCAAAAATTCAAGGTCTCAATCTCTCACATACTCTTTCTCACTCTCACTCACGTTCAGCCTATACAGCACTTACTAACGAGTAAATTATGCTTTGAGGTTCAATCGGAAAACTTTTCAAGATCCTTCGAATTTCGATGGAAATATTTTTTTAATGGATAGTTTAATAATAAAAATGTACATAAAAAATCACAAGAGCATAAAATATTTTGTTAGCTCACTTTTCCATGAGTAATAAACTCGAGCTTTATTAATCTGACCACAATAGCTGTTATAGCATTACCACACTTAGATTAAAAGCTGGTACGCACTACTTTTGAAACTTATAATTTATTTTCGGATATTTATGTGATTTAAATAATTATAAATATGTCGCATCACACTTAGGATATACTAGTTTTTGAATAAAATCTCCTTCAAATGCATTTTTTACTTTTCTTTCGCACGCTATAATCAAATTATGATCACACATCATAGATATCTATCATTTTGATAGTTTTTTTCAAATTTAAATGTTTAATTTATTTGTTAATCGAAAAATAGTTAATCAATTTAATTTGATTTGCTTCTATCCTATTAATTTGATAACAAGCTAACAAACATTTATTATTTTAGTATAATTTTGCTGTGTTAGCACAACCGCCTTCAGCTTCTGTCTAACTCTTCTAAACAAAACAAATGAAAACAGACACACGTTATACAAATATAAAGATACAATAGTCTGACAAATTAATGACATTTTTAGACTCTGGTCAGGTTGAGGCAAGAAATGTTTAAAGACAAAGACCCCTGTTTGAGAGTCTCATAATCTTAGACTAATAGATCTAATAAATTAAGCCAACTATTAATAAAACCAAATTATATTAATTGATAAATTTTATTAAAATAAATAATAGCATCAACATTAGTGTTTCAGGATCCGAGTTTCAGGAGAGGTATACTGTAATGGTAGAGAGGAGAGAGTTTGCAAAATTTTTAAACATTGGTTCATTGGTTAATATTTACTAAAACTTTCTCTATGGTAGCTTTAATATTTTAAATTCCACACAGTTTCTTATACATTTATTCAATATCAGTCAATAAATACTGCTACATGTATTAAACTTCAATTAAACTTTGTATAATGAAAGCAGATAACGAGAGAAAAAAATATGATCAATTAGAGGCATGATCAGCAATATCCTTGTAGCCAAGGCTTTAACTGTGCAGTATCTACAGTACAATACAGCAGTCATACACTAGTATATGCAAACCTAACACTTTTGCGCAATAACAACATCCACTGCCATTCGATCATTCACTAACGTACTACAGTAGCAAAAAAAAATTTTCGAGAAAACAACAACAACTCAAAACTAATACAGTGTATGTGTAAATTATATTATAATAAAATTTGTGGTTAATTTAAGGGCGTATCAGTGATGTATGTGATCGGGTGTGATGTGGGAAGCGGTAGCGTTCGTGTCGCTATCATTCAGTTTAATAGCGACAACACTATTAATGATAGACCGGTCGCTATCGCCAACAAAACAATAACTGTTTACAATCCATTACCAGATTATTACGAACAGAAAAGCGAAGAGATTTGGGACGCTGTTTGTCACTGCATTCGAGTAATAACAACATTTGTGATCAGTACTACTCGATAACGCATAAAACGTTAATTTTTTCAATGTACTTAACTAACAGGAATGTGTGGACAGTGCGGCGATCAGTGGCGCACAAATCTCTGGCATCGCCTTCTCGAGCACATGCTCTTTGGTTGTGGTCGACCGACAAAACCGCAGTCACCAGTCAGTATAAATCATTTTATTTATTTTATATTTTTAATTTTCCCTTTAGTTATTTAATTTAGAGAAAAAAAATTATTTATACATACCTTCGATATATCACTTAAAAAATCACTTTGAATATAATTTGTTTATATACTTTGGTCTATGCTTATTAAACTCTAGTGGTTAAATAACAAAAGACACAATGCAAACCACACTTATATATAGAGTGTATTGAAATATCAAACGGTTAGTGACAACAGTACTTTGAACTGTAAAGCGATCACACAATACAATTACAATAAAGCACTACTCGTACACCAAAAAACAGTATGTGTGCGCGAAAAACCTTAGCAAATAAATAATTAATAGACAAACATATACACACACTTATCTGATATACAATTCAATGTTTACAAATGAAACTGTAGCGCAAACAGAGGGGATGTGATCATGTGGATGGATCACAGAGCAGTCTCAGAGGCGAACGCTATAAACGAAAGCAGGCACGAAGTTTTGAAACAGTTTGGCGGCTACTGTTCGCCGGAGTTTAGCCTATCGAAGCTGGTTTGGCTCAGAAACAATCAATTCGATCGGTTTAGCGACGCGATAGCTTTTCTCGAGCTTCCCGATTGGCTCTCGTGGAAGTGTGTCGATTGTGGCGGCGATACCGCCAGTTCAGAGTCGATCAAAAACTTTCCGCGCTCTCTGTGCTCCGTCACTTGCAAATGGGGATACGATGCGCAGCGACATCGCTGGCCAAATGATCTGTTCGAGGCGGTTGGTCTCAACCAGTTTGTCGCCGATAAGACCAAAATCGGAGGTTTGTGTTGCAATTGGCTTTCTTTTTTTAGTTGAATGATTTATTATTTATTTTAATTGAATTATATTTCAATCGTAAAAATTATTTAATTTGTTTTTAATAATGATTTATTTACTCCAATAAATTACTTAACGCTTTTCTGGATTAAATAATTCGAATGATCGAATTAAATAAACGCTCCATAAATTAAATTTCAATTAATTAAAGCGTCATAATTCGATTAACAGATCCAATAATTTTTAATTAATTCGCAAATTAATTGGATTATAAAAAAAATACAGTAAAATCAGTCGTGAAACTGTTTTAGACATTGCATGCATTTCAAACTTTTTTTGAATAGTGACCCTCAACCGCACGCTATGTTGTATTTCAAGTGTTTTTTCTCCATCTCATTGGCCTTATTTCGTGCACTATTTTTTATCAATGCAGTGCACAAACTTTCACTATCACTACTGCACTGATCCCGCAGTGCTTTGCAAAACAAAAAAAAAAGAAATTATACGTTTCCTTTATAGCAGTTAACCTTTAGTTTCCTATCGGCGTTTTAAATCTTTTATTTAATAGTTATTTGTTTGTGTTATTTTTTTACTGCTGCCGGAAACTATATTATTATTATTTATATAACAAAATTTTAGATAAAGTGATCGAACCGGGAAAACGGATCGGATATATAAGCGTAAACACTGCCAAACAATTCGGATTAAAATTCGAAAATAAAGATGAGTTGTCTGGAAACGATTACACACCGATATCGGTGTCGTCTCCCATAATCGACGCGCATTCCGGTGTGTTAGCGATGCTCGCGTTTTCGTCGCAACTGCACAGCGCGCCATCAGTGACCGACGCTCTCAATTACGACTCGATATTTTGCATGATCGCCGGTACGTCCACGTGTCACTTTGTGTCCACACTTGACCGGCAATTCACGCGCGGTGTGTGGGGACCGTACTATAGCGTGATATTTCCCGACTATTTTGTGCGAGAAGCGGGTCAGAGCGCGACCGGCAAACTCATCGAACACGTTATTGTCAGTCATCCGCAGTGGCAAACCCAGTATAGTCGACAGACTGATAATTCGATTGCGAGTGTTATTAAACAATTGAATAGCGATGCACTAAAGTCGCATCCAATGCTTAATAAGCTGCACGTGAATCCATGTTTTCACGGAAATCGTTCGCCACTCGCTAATCCATTATTAAGAGGTATATAATTATGTTAGTGTCACACACCAATTATTTATTCTGTGCTATTATTTTTTCTCGTAAAACACAGCTTTAATATTTTAATTGAAAAATCTCTACATTATAAATAAATAGTTTTGTTTCTTTACTATTGTGCTAAAATATTATGCATTACTGGTAAATACTGCTTGTTTATAATTATTAGGTATTCTGTTAAAACATTTTAAAAAAGATAAACAGCTCAAACGAGACTTGATTTAATTTGCGTGACCTTTTTTGTGTTGCAATACTTCGTTTGAATTCTAAGTTATTATCTTTTCAACGGTCAGGAAAATACAACTGAATAATACAGTTGTCTGAGAAGTTTAGGTCAAGGATTTGCTATCAACTGTATAATTGTGTTTATGTCTTTTTTATGTTTGCGAGTACTATATTCCCATTATTTACATTTTAAGGGCATTGCGAAAGGAAAGCTAAATGTTTTTAAAATTTATTACATAATCTTTCCAATAAATAGATGATCTTATCTATAGACGCATCAGTCAATAATTTATAAAATTTGCTAAATTAATTTTATAAACACAAAAATATGCTCACGTATATATATTTGAAGCACAAATTTTTTATTGTGTAAATGAACTTTTCATATCAACGAATATCTTTTCCGCAAACTATTTTAATTACAGTACCTAATCACACAAATTTGCGAGAGAATTTTGTTTGCTGTGATAACTTTTAAAAACTTTTATTGAATAGGTTCGATATACGGTCTGACACTGGAAGCGCATAACTTGCTTGATTGCTATCACGCCACTGTCGAAGCGTTAGCCTACGAAACCAAATACATTCTCGACGAATTAAAGTATGCACATATTCAATGTTAAAAACACCACTTCGCTAACAAATGTTTTTAATTCCGAATATAAGAGTTCCGAACTTAAAAATGGTGTTAATTAGCGGTGGATTGGCTAAAAACGAGCTGTACATGCAAATACACGCCGATGTTTTAAACACCGAAGTGATTACGTTCGGTGTGGGAAATGCGGATCTTATGCTCGTCGGTGCAGCCATTTTGGCGCGACATTCCGCTCTTAACACCGATTTATCCACTATTTGTGTCAATTATCCACAATTAAATGCTAAACGATACAAACCAACAGAAAAGGCGCAGCAGTCAGTTTATATATATATATATATATTATTGTAATTAATTATTGTTTTAATAAATTGTTTTCAATTTTTTTAATTTCGTAGTTATCACAGTCTGAAGTACAAATGTTTTCGTGAACTATTGGACAGCGCCACCAAAATTGAGGCCATTATGAGCGAGTTGTGATGATATTTTTATATTAGCCTTATTTTTTAATGATGATTTTTTAATATATTTTTCTAGAAAAATTTAAATTGCATTTATTAATGAGATTTTATATTTTTTATTAGCTTTTTAAATGAAATCAATGTTAAAACTATATTCAACTAAATCTATATCATTGCATAATATTTACAAAAAGAGTCAATATTTACAGTAACAGTCAATTAATTTTTTAAAAAAATACTGCCAAATATTTTTACCACAGATTTTTTTTTAATATTAGAAATAAATAAAATATTGATTTATTATGAACAATATTATTCGTTTATTGATATTTTATCATTTATTATTTCGATTATTAATTAAATTATAATTTTTTTACTTCAATTCAAGCGATACTTTATTGTAAGTAAAGGTGTTCGTGGTTTGGTTTGTAATGGTTTCAATTTTTTAAAATTCTTATGGTTTGGTTTGATTTGGGTTTTAGAATGAAAATCCATTATTGAACCATTAAACCAGTAACTATATTTTTAACTATAAAATTGTAATTTTATAACCGGATAATAAATGAATTTTTAATTATTACTTTGTTAAAGAGAAATTTTTAATGAAAATTAACTTTTTAACAAAATTATTCGATTTAAAAATGGTTTATAATTAAATCTAATATGTTTTGTTTGAACTTATTAATAAAATTTGCAAAATTTGTTATACAAAATATGTTAATGGTTTAATGGTTTAACCATGGTTTGGTTTGGTTTGGTTCGGATTGGTTTATAGTATATAATTAATGCAAATTATTCTTAAAAGTTAAACAGAAAAAGTCAAAATTAAATAATCAGTAAGCAGTAAATTATTGTTAATTGCAATTAAAATTAATAAATTTAGAAAAGAACATATTAAAGAATTTTTATTCACTTTTTTCACGAATTTAAACAAATTTCAAAATTCGCATAATTTAAAAGTTTTCGAGAAAATAAATTCCGTTTTCATAAGCGAATTTCTCTCTTAATCTACAAACAGTTAGCACAACAACTACCAGCACAAAAATCATGGCCACAACAATGAGAATATTTAGCCAAATAGGAAAGTGACAGTTAAGCGATCCGCTGCTGTAATGCTGGCAACGATTCTTCTCTAAAAGGTTTTCTAATTCCTCAATGATTTTCAGCATTCTCTCCAATTCCTCTTCAGTGCAGAGCTCTTTGCCGATGTTATCGTAACAGTCGTACACATCCCATGTCATGCAGCAGTCCTTCTGGATGTCGTCATCGTTGTGATGGATTTCGTGGACAAATTCTATGCCACACTTCTCATACATTTTATTAGTGGTTACTTTTGCTGTACACCGCTCTTCAATGAATAAATGAGATGTTAAATTATTCAAAACTTGATAGAAATTAGTGCTTGCTTTGTGACTGTTTATTTCGCACAAAATTAGTAAAATAGTAGTAAACGCGATCACAACAATTCTAGCCATTTTTTTTTCTTTAAAACTTTTTCAGCTATTTTTCAAAAAAAAACTATTTGAGATATAAAGAAAAAGCCCAAATAAATTGCACGGCTAGTGAATAAAAATGCTAACAATCTATTCGGTTTCAGAGCTTCAAATACTTTTTTGTTCTCTACAGTACAGTATGCAAAGTGGAGAAAGTATTTGAAACTTGTTGCGATCGTGACGATCCAGTAATATTTAACAATAAAAATATCACAGAAAATAATATTAATCGTTTTAAAAATTGTTTTTGTTTTTCATTAAATAATTAGATTAAATAAGTGAGAGTTAAATATTTTTTCAATAATAAGGTTGTTGTAGAGAATAGTGTGCAATATGAATAAATAAATAATTTTTTACCGTAATTGCAATATTTATTTATTGATATTCAATAATTAACAAAAATAAATTTTAAATTTTAATTAGTGATAAGATATTTTTTGTTATTTAATATTCAATTTAAATGATGAAAATATTCTTTTTATACAATTCATAAGATACTTTATTGTAACAATGATACTATTCTATAAACTAATCTTCATTATAAAAATTACAGCGTGACATAACTTAATAAAGAGTCATTACACTGCAGTCCTTTATCCATAAGGACTTAGTGAACATTTGCTTGCAAAGTGTATGAAGAGAATGCACTAAAACCTTAGCGTTAGCTTTAAAATAAAAATGAGATGATACATGTTCTCTAGATAATTGGAAGTTTAACAGATTGTCTACAACGTGCATACGATAGAAAATTAGTAACCGATTTTGGACAAAACATTAAAAATTAGATAATATATAACTTTAATGCACTTATGACTTATTTCTTTCTGAATTTCAGAACAAGTAGCACAACAACTACCAGCACAAAAATGATGGCCACAACAATGAGAATAGTTAGCCAAATAGGAAAGTGACACCTAATCGAACCACGCTTATAATCCTCGCAATTGTGTTTCTCCCTAAAGTTTACCGACACTTCATTGATTCTGAGCATTCCCTTAAATTCGTCGTTATCGCATATCTCTTTGCCGACGTCGTCGAAACAGTCGTAGACATCCCATACCATACAGCAGTCCTTCTTCTGGTCATCTTCGTTGCTGTAGTCGTCCGAAACCTCTTGAACACACGCCAAATACTTTGAATTAGCGGATACTTTTACCGCACATTGTAAACTTTTAAATTCACCTGTACTTTTAACCTCGTCTATCATTAATTGCGACAAATCGTTCACAAGTTTAGTTAAATCAGCGTTTACTTTGTGGCGATTGTTTATTTCGCACAAAATTAACAAAATGGTAGTAAACGTGATCACAACAATTCTAGCCATTATTATTTAACTTATTATTCTTTTAAGATCAAAAACTTTTTATTAGATATATTCACAATAACCTATTCTCAAATATGACACCGATATTAAAAGTGATACAACAGAAAACATCCACCGTTATAAAAAAATAATTCAGTTATTTGCTGACTGACGCAACGAAAGTAGTTATTCAGTTGATTGAAATAGAATATTAAGATCAGTATCTAAAAATAAAGTGTTTGGCACATCTCAAACACCCAATGAAGAGCGTGTGTACTATTAACGAAATAGAGTGTAATGAGTTAGAGATGTGATATTTTGTTAAATCCAAAATCTTCTTATAACAACAATATTTCGCAAAAAAATCGTTTTTGAAACAAAATATTCAATAAATGAGTTTTATTAACAAATATCAGGCAAAATTAAGGACTAAACTAAAAAAAAATCTACATAAATTCGATAAATTTTTGCAATTTTCCAAAATTTTAAGCCAATATTTTATCGCTTAAAAGTAAAAACGAATTTTTGAAAAATCAGAAATTTGAACAGCTTTCCATATACTATTGAATTTTGGTATCTCATAAATATTGCTCTCAATATCCTTTTATTGTTATTTTCACAAAAATTTATGCCAATTTTTTTAAGAAAACTCGATTTTTTGTTTCAACAAAAAAATTGATTTGTTCTGACAAAATAACAACAAAAAATCCTAATTCTTTTTAACAAAATATCACATCTCTAATTATAATAATTCTTTTTTTCAATAATTCACACAAATCGCAACTGTAAACAAGGTTTTTCCTCGAAAATATGAAAATAGTGATGTCATTTAATTAACATTTGAAAAAAACTTGTTTTCAATTCACTCTAAA
>JAQIVF010000065.1:0-41544 GCA_034698365.1 Steganacarus magnus
TGTGAGCACACGATTTTACACTAACCATTGATTTAAATAAAAAGTTTAATTAAAACATTTAATGTGTTTCTCTTATTCATTAAATAAAAATAAAATTAAAACTAAATAAGTTAAAACCAAATTAAATAAAATTAAATAAATAAAAGTAATTAGTGGTTATCAGTAACGTGTGTGCAATAACTATCGGTCAACAATTTGTCGGTTCGGTCGCGACAGCAGACTTCCCCCGATCCCACGTTTTGGGCGTTCTATTTCGATTGTGCCTGTGTTCTCGCATGTGTCACACTTCAGCACATCATAGTCTTATTTAGTTATAATTTGTCGTTTTAAGCGCTCTTATCATATATTGTCTCTCTCTTTTAAATTTAAGACTTTTGCCAAATACTTATCCCCAACTTTTCACGTTAAAGCAGCAGGCAATAAATTTTCTTTATGGTAACAAATGGTACAAATGTTACTTTTCTGAAAGTTACAAATATATCGACACTACTATTTAGTATTAGACGCAGCAGAAGAATCGGTTGTTTGCAGAAGCGAGATATAGAAGAAGTGTGAGCTAAAAAAATTTGTGGAAATTACGAAACAGAAGAAAAAAAACTGTAAATTACGAGCGCGTCAACTATTGTTTTCACTTTGCGCGGTATATCGCACTATTTTTTTTATTTTCGGTAGACGTTCTATGATTAATGAATTAAATCTTTTACTTCTAAATTACTTTCTGAAAGAAATATCATTTTTTTCTTGTTTTCTTTAAGAATTAGTTTAGCGCTCTCAACACTGTATGTGTTTTGGTTTCGTTTCTCTTTTAAAAAAATAGCATTTTTTGCGCGGCTGTCGTGTAGTGTCATGTCTTGCCCGTCAATATGATATATCGTAGAAAAAATCTTTTGCAATAACAAATTTCTGGTTTTTGTTTTTTTTTTTAGTTGGTTAGTTTAAAGGATCGCGCATTTAATCGCAATTACGCAGATTAATATTGGTATAAACTTTAGTGATATTATTAAATTTGATTTTGCAAATCACAAGATTTAAATGACAATAATGCTATAATTGTGATTTATATTTAAATTTGAAATGATAAAAAAAATTATTAATCACAGTAAATTCTGTAAATTTTATTTCTAAGATATACTGTATATACTTTTCGTTTTATCAGTAAACTAAAATAAATTTAATTAAAATGATGTTATATTTCGCAAATGACTTTTTTTATCAAGTATATTTTAAAACTAAATCTCGGATAATTTAATTTAAAAATCAAGTGTTAAAATCATTGGGTATAATACGGTTGAAGATTTGAGATTGAATAAGTTTGAGATTTGTATAATTGAACATATACTGTATCAAACCAAACGCCAATTTTCTTTAGTATGCGCTTAGATTTTCGTTAAATCTTGCGGATTATAAGTAAGGTATTCAAATATTACATAATAATCTGAATTAAATTACTTAAGAAGTTAAAAATTAACTTTTAAAGTCTAATAATTATTCATTAAAACGTACAAACCTGTACGAAGTATAGACATTATGGTTGATTTTTTTATATGTAACATTTCTAAGTTTTCAAATCAATTTACATGAATATTTCAAGATACTTTTAAGAAACTTTTAGAAACAAATTTGGGTCTACAACAACAACAAAAAACACTAATCGAAAGCAGTTAAAGCATAAGTCAAAATAAATAGCAAATGTAAATAAAACGAAATTTTTATTAATTATTAAAAGATTATTTATTGAAAGCTTATCTTCAAAAAGCGGCGAAATTAATACACAACAAAGTCTAGACACATTAACGAAAAATCACTCGCAATGTAATTGATGGCTAAAAATGTAAAGCCTCACACATAAAGCGGCAGCGAAATACGGGCACAAATCAAAGTATTATTAACTTAAAGGTTTTTTAAATGGTCAATTTATTTTATGATAAATTATTTTAAATATAATAGGTATACGGTACAGTATAAGCATTAAAAATATTTCTAAGAACAATAATAACAAAAAAAAATCGCGATAAAATTATGTTAAATCATAACTACTACTAAGAAGACGAGTAATTCAAAAATTGTTTTTAAAAAGTAGCAAAAACAAACAACTAAAAAACTATTATCAAACTGCACAGCATATAAATGTGTGATTATATTTGCGAGAGAATATATTTAATATATTTTGAAATATAAAAAATTTTAATTTAATAACACATTCTGCAGAGTAATAATTTTTAATCACTGGTCTACTTTTAAATTAAATTAAAACATTTTGAGTCATTTTTCATAGCAATAAATATTTTGCTTAAAAATAATTTTAACAGAGTATTTTCAGTTTACAATTCAATAAGAAAACCGAGTTTTTTTTACTTTGGAAGTAAAATTGCTTTTTCTAACAATTGAATTACAAAAAAGCGCAATATTTTTCAAGCTTGTGATCCGAGCTTACACTCAATGAAATCTTAGCTTTTGATGGATAGCAGACTAGTTTTTTTTACTATCCCTTCAGCATCAGTGTTGACGTCATTCACTTTAAGTCTTTTATGAATGTCTAGTGAGATAAACATTTTTATTGCCGAAAAACGACAGCGCTATTGATAGTTTCATTTTTTTGGTTTTGTTGTTGTTTTTTTTATAATTTCAACTCTGATATCAAATGTGTAAGCATTTATGAATAGTTTATTGTCAAAAATTTGGGTGACAGTAACAAACAAATCACACGCACACACAAAAAAGAAAAACAAAAAACAGCTTTCCATTCATTCGCAACATTATTTTTTTTTGTTTCGTTAAGACACCAAAAACCTATCCTTACTTTTCCTCTCTCTTTTCTTATCATCTGCTAGTTTTCTCTCTGTTTGCTTAATTTTGTTTGTGAAACTCTTGCTAAGGAACAACACATTTACTTTTAATTTGCTTTTAAATTTAATATACGCGAATCGTATTAACTTTATTGCTATAGTTAATTAAATTAAGGGATAAGTATACACAAATCTAACAATAAAGAACTCGAGAAAATAACAAAATAATAGACACGCACACTCGCATACATACACTCACACTCACTCACACACACATACAGACATACAGATAAACCAAGAAAAAGGTTGCCTCACATCGCTCTCTATGATGGTGTGTGTGTGTATGTGTGTGTGCGTACTCTGTTGACTATATGCTGGTTCGATAGAGCACAGTGAGGTCATTAATAAGTAAATGATAATACACAGAGGATGCCAATTTGATGAGCAACACGAATATACACGAATTAAGGAAATGAGAGCGAACATGGCATCAACGCATCGCATCTCTAAATAACGTTAAGACTTTATGCTATCGATGGTTACATACTGTACACACACACACACACACACACACACACTACATGTTACGTACATTCTTTGCTAAGGAAAAGCCAAGTTCGTGAGAAATGAGTAAGCATACGGCTCTGAAACATCAAATTGAAGTCTGATGAGCAGTATAGGCACTAATAATCATTTATTTAGTGCTTGAATCATACATGATTTGATTTAAACATAGAAACATATTAGATGTTATACTATATCCAGCGAGTATTTCGGGTTTTCATCAGCAGTGCAGACATCGGATAAGACGATAGCGCACTGGAATGAGTAAAAACGAAATACTAAACTCTAAATGAAGATAACAGCGTATTAATACACTTTTGCATTACGTTACGGCGTAAATGTATGAGTTAAGTGTAGTTTGTCTCTTATTTTTCGTTTTGTGTGTTGCGACTACTTCTGCATCTCTCCACTCCTTCCGACTCTTCCGGACTAGACTTCCAAATTGATTTTTGTTATCCCATATTGTTATATGAAAAAGAAAACTAAAAAAAAACATTTAAGACATAAAAAACTTTTCTCTATGTTTTTCTCAGACATCCACATCGCAAGTCATTTAATAAATATAATAGAAATAATTATAGATACTGTAACTTTATTTTCTATAAGTAAAAAAATCTAATCATACAATAAAAATTTTTATTTCGAATTTCCAGTAACAGTAACAGTAAAAATGGTTTTTGCAACATATTTTCTAACACTTAATTTATTCCATTTTTATGATCATAAATATAATAAAATATATGGACTCTTTTTACTTATAAGGGATTATATATATTTCTCTATACATTTATATAAAAATTGAGATGTAGTTTATTATTGTTATATTTCTATATTCTTTTCTTTTTCTTCTTTTTTTTTGTGTTTCGCTGTAAGAAAGCGTTTTCTAAAAAATGGCCAAAACAAGCAATTTTGGCATTTGGAGACTAGATTTGGGTCGCATCGGCTCTCCAACCAACAAATATCAATAAATAGAATATCCATAATGTTGATAATGTCTGTCCATTTTGGATGATTGCGAAAACTGGTGAGTGTGTATAATAACGTTTTGTAAGAAAACGCAATGCTTTTATATTGCTTTTGTGCGAATGCATGAAAATGATGAGAAAAAGCAAAATGAGAGGCGAGAGAGAGAGAGAGAGGAGAGAGAGAGAAATGTGTGATGTCTTATAACGAATTTGATGTGCCATTGCTATTGCCATGAGTAGTACATTATTATTGTTATAAGTTATTGCTATCGCCTACAATGGAAACACCACTTTCGCTTAAGTTGGCTAAAAGTTGGGCTGCAACTAAAAATGAGATTTGACGGCGAAGTAAGCGCCAAAAACTTAAGATGCATTACGATTTCGTGTACGATTCGCACATATCTTTCTTTTTTTGCTTTTCATTCACGGCGCTACTCAACTGTTTATTTGGGGATAACTTCGACTACCTTTGAGACAATCAATATCGGAAAATATCAGATATAAGTAAAGCAGAAATAAGTTATAATGGCGTATTCGCCAATTGCGTCCTCCAGTCCTCCGCACAGACAAATGCTATATTACTGCCACTGCCTATTCAGACGGAGATTCAATTTTTTTATCATTTATTGACTTTCGATTATTCTGGTAATCTAATTCTGTATGTGAATGTGTGTGTTGTGTTGTGTGTGTGTTGCGCTCAATAAATGTATATCAAAATTGCTAAATGTTTTTTATACTAAAACATTAGTCAATAGTGGAGAAAGAGTGAGAGAGAAAGCAAAGCAAAGCGAAAAAAAATAATACAATTTTGTTAAAAGAAAAATATTACATTAATGGATAATTTAATTTCAGAATAATAAATCTTAGCGCACAGCAAACGCGAAGCTAATTAATGGTAAACTTAAAAACAATGATTGATGAACCATTGATTTTATATTTTATTTTCGCAGATGAACTTCGCTGTTAAGACCCTACGAGTGGATGTACATTATAAATGTAAAAATTTTTTTGGTTAAACTCAATACAGTATAAGTTTAGGTTTGTGTGTGTATGTATGTGGGCGTGTGTTTCGCTTGCATGACTATGTTTGCTTAAATCGCATGTTTGAATAGATAAACAATTTGTGTTTCTCTGAAGTAGAAACGCATTATTACAGCATTTTGTTATGTCTATGCAATTCAATTGACCAAAAATTATTTTGTAATAATTGAAATTTTTTTGGACATTTTAAAGGAAGTAAATAAAATAAATAGAAATTTGAAAATTTTGGTAATTACTGTAGTCTGTAATAACATGAATTACTACATCAATATATATATATGTATACATCAGAGAAGATATGAATTCAATTTAATAGATTTTGTTGAGTTTGACCGATTTTCAGGAATATATAGGTTTTACTCGTTTGGAAAATTTTCAAGGAAGTGGATCTTTGAGGAGTTTAGTTGATTTTTGCTGCAAAACTGGCAACAGGTTCGGTTCACTTGTATTATACATTGTGGACACACACTTCGTATTTCAGTTTGAACTTATCCGCTCATCCGATCTAATTAAGAAAACTAGATTAAATTCTCGTTGTAATAAATCTATTTATTAAATAAATTAAAATCATAATCAGAGTTTAATAAATTTTATTAAAATTTTTATTTAGTTCATTTACAATTATATGTTTTTTAATAATGAGTCATCTAATAAATGACTTTTTTTGTGTATGAAAAATTTTAATTACTATAAAATGCGTATATAGAATGAAATATCCTGTTTTATTAGCTTTGAAAAAAATGCAATATATTTATTTTGCATATTAAAATTATTGTATTGATAGTGATCGCAATAAAATCCTCCGTTGAAAGTAGAGTCTTATTTTATATACTCTAATACAGTAAGAACTGATTTTAATATCTAATTAATTTTCACAAATATTTACATAATATTACTGCGCACACGCTTTTGTTTTTTGGATAAAAAAACAACACTATTCCTGGAATAAGTTGCACACGAATATTGTTTTGTTAGTTCCATGAAATAAGTATTTTTTTTCTCTTCTCTCTCAAGCCCTGACTAAAAAACATAATATTCAAATTTTTTGCATTTTAGTGTTTCGCCGTAATTTTGTTTTTCTTTCGCCGACAACTATATATCTATAAGCTCTCTCTCATCATCAGTAGTGTGTTCTGATATATAAAATATATGCCAATCTCTTCATTTTCCAAACAAAAAACTGAGTAACAAAAAAAATATTGTATGAATAAAAAGCGATTCGAAGTCGATTTACCTCTTCAAAGTTGTCAGAGTATGAAAATGTCAATATGTTTACTTCCTTAAAAGTACTGCTGATCCTTTCTTGATGAGAGACCATAGACAGCGTTTCTATTACTTTTTTTCGGGTTTATGTTTTCACTGATTAGAGCCTGACATCGAGCTCATTGGTTTAGCTCTTAGTTTATTTCCTTTTTTTAGTTTCTAGTGTTATGCAGAGTGTCGTCATATATGTTGCATAAATTAAGAGTTTTGAGCTAATTTTAATTAGAGTGTGATCGCCACTTTCATTATTTAATTTTTTTGTAGTATATTTATTTTTCTCGGAATTATAATTTATAATTTTATTTGGAATTCTAATTAATAAATTCTCTTTTTTTTTTGTTTCAATGAACATTATTCAATAAAATAATTCGACGTTTGTTTGCATTAATTAGGTTCAAAAAAATATTTACTAAATTTTTTCGATCCCATTATTTCTCAAAAAAATAATAAAATCTTGTTTTTATCGAAATAATTTTTTTAACTGGTTTTAAAAATTCAGAATTAGCTTAAATTGGTTAACAATTTATGTAAATTCGGGTGCGTTTCATTAGCAACTGGTACACTCTAGGCTAGAATCGTTCGAATCGTTTTTTTTGTTGTTGAGTTGAATCTAATAGTAATCCTATCGGCTGCGATCGCTGAGAGCATATATACATAGTGACTATCATATCGAAATAACAAATAAATCTCACTTCCATTGGATATTGCGTCTAAACCTTAAATCTTTTTCGTATATTTGGCGAAAAAAGTCAAATACTGAGAAAACCAATACAACACACAAACCAAATGCCATTCTCTGTCATCACATATATATATAAGACTCGTTTATGATATGATGACTTTCTTACTCTTTAGATCTAGTTTTAGTTTTCATAAATTTAATTCAAAAATATATTACTTTCTCTTTTCTAGAATTGAAATTTAATGAATTCTAGGGGAAAAAATACAAAAAACTGGTAATTTAATACAAAAATTTAATACTATTTACCATTTAAATTACTATATTTATGTGCTAATGTGTACTTTACTAATGACACAAATAAAAATTTATAGTTTTATACTAACATTATTAGACTCGGCATAATGCTATGATTTTTATTCTGATAGATTAATTATATTTTTCGAATTAACTAACTATTACTATAACTAACTACAGTAAACTAACAATTATATTATTATTTGCATATATACTGTTGTGACAATAATACACAACGTTTATTTAAATGTCTATTAGAATTCTAAACAACTACAGTTTTTTAACTTATATAATTTATGCCCGCTTACGCATTAACTATTTCTGCTCTACTTATTACTCGAGCATAATTTATACGCAACATCTTACACAATAATAAGATCATTTAAATGGCAGACACGGCAAAAAAACTGTATAAGATACAACAAAAACAAAGATAGCAGTAACAGTTCTGACACATTTCTCAGTTAATTAGTATAATACAAGAATTATAGCAGTAAATTCTTTGCATAACGAATCGCCTGCACAGAGAAACATAAATGTGTTTTAGCATACACTTTAGGTCAACATCGTGAGCTAATAATGCAATTTTTAATTAAATTTTGAAATGAAATTATTTTTTCACGCAAAGAAAAGTATCAATAGAATCCAGTAATAGCCTTTTTTTGTATTTTGTTCCCCAGTGTAGTGTTTGCTTTTAACATTTTTATAACTTTATTTCGGAATTTGAATCTTAAAAACATTAGAGTTGACACAAAAAATAGAGAAAAAAAACGCATCTAAAACAATAAAAATGGAGTTTTTATATATTGCACACATCTTTATAAATAAATTTAAATGTTGTATAAAAAAGTGTATGTTTGTATATATCGATATATAAAGTAAATATAAATTTAAATGCAAGCAAAGACGACAGTTATACACAGAAACAACAAGAATAAAAAGAATACGCGACAAAAAAGAGTAGAGAGAAGAGAATGACATTACATATAAAATCTCATATACGGCACAAAACTCAAGTCTTGTCTCACATATATTTTATATGATAGTAAATGTATGAGTTTTGGTGAGATTTTCTTTTTTTTCTGCATTTACTCTCTCTCTCTCTCTCTCTCTCTCTCTCTCTCTCTCTCTCTCTCTCTCTCTCTCTCGCTCGCTCTTTTCTGTGCCTCAAGTAAAGCGAGTGAGAGAGAGAGGCAGTGGGAGAGCTATGTTGCCAATGTTACAGTGTGTTAGTTTCTTTCACTAAAGCCAATCTTTAAGAGTTACCTCAATACAGATAGTCTTACGTATTGAAGAATGTTGTGAACGGACGCGAGCACTCCCTGGAGAATCCAATAACGGTTTTCTGCTTCGAAAATCGCTTTCAAAACACTCTTTTGCATCTCTTCTCTCTCTCTCTCTCTCTCTCTCTCTCTCTCTCTCTCTGTGTGTGTGTCTAACTGGTACTCGTATTTGTCTGTAGACGCATACCAAATCTCAATTTCTTTTGTAATATTGTTCTTCATGTTTATATTCATTTGCCGTCTTGTAATCTTTACATTTTAGCTATTCTTTCTTATATTTGTTAGGTATAATCAAGCAATACTTGGCAATAAAAAATAATACTTTTATACTTTTCTAGAGTCTGTCTATCTGTGTGTCTCTTATTTTGGAAATGAACATGTAATTTGATTATAACTTGGTTTTTAGTAACACTAATTATAATTATTTTCCGCACAAATCGATTTAAGACGTGAAAAGAAAATACTCTTTTTCTCTCTCGTTATTTTGTATTTGTATGGTTGCGCTAAAAAATACAGTGTCTAACGCGATAAATATTTCATAACATTGCTTAGTTTATCCACTGTACTGTACTATACTCTCTCTCTCTCTTTCTCTCTTAGTATGTGTGGGTTTACGCTTTACTGCCACGTAAATTACCAAATAATGCATGAATTTTGATTTTCATGAACTCATCATTTTCGGTTTGGATTTTTATTATGAAGATATCTACTACTCGTTTGCTTCGACATATGGCCATTATTTGGCGTTTAATTTCTAATATCGCACTCGATAATCAATCACTATGGAAACCGGACAGAAAAAAATTCTCGATCACTAATTCCTGTTTCTTTACTAGTAATTTACTAGTAACACACGTAAGCGAACAGACAATAAATATTTATCAAATTTCGCTTTCGATAAAAAAATAATGTCAGATTGCAGATGCGAGAGGAAAAAAGTTGTAACAGGAGCACACATTTTCTAACAGAATTATATTATATTTTTTTTATGTGCCTAAAAAATCCGAAATTTACATATTTTCTATATGAATTAATTTATGATTTATTATGTTTCATTTCGATTGAAATTCATTATAATATTTTGAGGTTTTGATATGATGTGTTTACTCTTTTTTTTGTTGGATTTATGCCACAATTTTTGGTATGAAGAACAAAATTTTATATAATTTGAGTTTTTTTAAGGTTCATTTCTTAATGTTGCGGGGAATAATTTTTCCACAGATGTATATATTGTGATGTTTTAGTTAAGAGAATATATAAAAAGTTTGGAGAAACGAGTGAAGTTCAGGAAAAAAATTCCTGCATTGAAAATATTAATTTTGTCTGAATCGTAATTAATAAATCTTAATTAATCAGTTACGAAAATCTTTAGTTACCGACAATTATAAACATAAAAAGAGTTTTTAATCATTTATTCATTTTATTTTTGTTATCGAAAGTTTGCGTTTCGAAAGCTCACTCTCACTGTACGCAAGACTACTCTCATTCTGAACATCTCTAGTTATAAGCTAAAACTCACAATAAACTAAAATCTTATAAAAAGTTATAAAAGATATGTTTTCAGGTCTTGTATTGTATTTCAATTAAGCTAAACTATTTTCGAGTCAAATTTCATTGCGGATCAAATTGGATGATAGAGAATGGAATGAATTAGCTGTTAAGCCCCATCGAAATAGAAAAGAAACTGGAATTAAAGGAATTCCAAGAAATTAAACTTTGAAATCCATTCAATTTAACCGTAAACACTGCTGTATACAACTAATACTAGTTTACTCGATTTTCATTCACATTAAATCATTCCTTTTTTCATCCTCTGAACACAAATCATAACTTTAATGATGTTTTGTTAAAAAGTTTTGTATGATTCACAATAATTCTTAAACCTTGAAATACGATACAATATTACAGTTTTTTATGCCAGTTTTTTGTGCCTTTTCTTTATATTCAACTTATGAAGTAATAGAGAATACAACAAGAAAATGTACTTTTCTTTGCGGACTCAGTGTTGCATGACTTGGTGATATTAACGTTTGAAAAAGAGAGAGAGAGAGAGAGAGAGAGAGAGAGAGAGAGAGAGAGAAGCGCGAGAGGGAGAGGGAGAGATGATAGTGAATCTGACAAACAATACAATACAGTGTGTGTGCATAACAAATACACTTTTATTTTATATGATACTCGGCGTAACATCGCATTGAACAAAATAAAATAAAACTCAACTACTATCGCATCCATCGGAGATTTATATTTTATATATATATTTTAGTATTGAATCCCAAAAAGAGTAAAGTATAAATTCGAAAAAAATGTATAGAAGTGTAGGAAAAGGAGAGAGAGATGTATAAAAAAGTAGATACAGTTGAAAATCGAAGTTACATTGATATAAAAGAAAAGTGATTGCAGCGCAAGATAAGTGGTGTAACAGCACAACTATTCTGTATGATTAATGGCATATGAGGTCATTTTCTCAAATTCATGAATTTTTGATTTTTCTTTTTTTCCCCGCTATCTGTGTTGTCCACTGTTTGAATTTCTTTTAACCCCGAAAACTATTGCTTTTATATATAGACCTCAAAGATAACGCAGCAGCACTTACTTTATTTTATTTTTTTATTATTTATTTTTTTGAATGAAGAAAAAAATTTTTTTTTGATTATTGATTATAGATAATACTCTGGCGAATAAAAACAGAAAAATATATCCTCGAATTGTGTGTTTACTTTTTTATCAGTAAAACTTATCGCTCTATTTATACTTTATTTAGCATTATTTATGATTATATATCTTATATATTGTTGTTTTTTTGTGCTGCTGTTGTGTATTCTTTTATTAAATTTGTTCCACAAATTATTCTCAAAAGAGACGAGTCAATAGAAAATTGTTTGAGACTTCTAATGAAATGTTTGCGTTTTCAATCACAATTAGGTGACATGAGAGCAAATACTTTGGTGTTTGTCAGTTATATAAATACCTCTCTCTCTCTCTCTCTCTCTCTCTCTCTCTCTCTCTCTCTCTCTCTCTCTCTCTCTCGATCGCGAGGCAGTCATTCTTTAAATTCATTGCACTTATATTCCTCGCCTAAAAATAGTTATTTGCTTGTCAACCGAAAATATGCATGTAATTTGATAATATATATTATTATTATTTCATCTGTTTTTTTATTTTTATCTTTTAATATAATATATAAAAACGCTTTTTAATATAAATATGTCTTTATTTGTCTCTAAAATAAAGATTTAATATATTTTCTATAATGTGTTGTAAATTTAAATAATCTTAGATACTTAAGCTAAGATTACTTAAGCTAAAATATTTTTAAATTAACAGAGATATTAAATGACGAATCTAACCATAAATATTTAATCACTACTTTTGTCATACAATTCACTCGACACAAACTCAATCTACAGTATAAGTAGCATAAACCTACAGAAACATGTGAATATTTTGCTGACTTAAAATTAAATGAATTTAAATTAAAATAGATTAGCAGTATTTAATATTGCAAGTATTTTTCAAAAGCGATTTTGTGTAAATGTTTTAATAGAGAATTTCGATATTAATCTAGTTATGTTAACTTAATAATTATTCTGAAGTATTGATTAAATATAATTTTTTTAGCTTATTATTAAAGAAGTTTTCAAAATGAAAATAATTAAATAATATATTCCACTCTATTTAAAAATAAAAAACATCAAAAGCTTGAATAATTTAAATTTAATTAAATCTAACTTAGATTTTTATCGAAAAATTATGCAAATAATAGACCATTGTGTGGCAGAATTTATTTTTCGCATTTCGAAAAGTTTTCAGTAAATAAAAGAAAGTGGTAATCATTTGTGAAAAATTACTAGTTTATGCGTTTACCAAAAATAGATACACAACAAAAAAAATTGCAAATGAAATTCATTTGCCAGTAAAGAATATCATTATATCATATTATATTTATATCTTATCTGATGAATACTTTTTTTCCGAAGAAAATTGGATATAAATGCGAGAAGAATAGAGAAGAAACGCATTCTGTATTTATGTGTGCGAATGTGAATGCGAACGCGAGAGTGAGTGAGTGAGTGAGTGAATATATTTAATCAAAAAAAATTCCTCTGAATATTCAACGATCATACAAATGTACACAATAAATACTTGCTTTAATAGTACCGGTTCACCGACAGCAAAAAAAAAAAATATATACACGCGTACATAAAAGCAAGAAAAGAAAATTGGATGCTGTGCTGATAAGCTTACAAACGCTTCTGTTATCGCACGAAACCTTTTCCCTTAAATTCAGTTTATAACCCAATACATCGGCATTTTATTCTCCTATTATATTGACACTGCAAAAGACTTTACGGGTTTACTGTAAGTAGTGGTCAATAAAAACCAGCTTCTTTTTCGCAGTTTGTTGGCGGCTCTTGTTAGCGTGACTTTTAAGCTTAAAATAATTAAAACAACTACAGTATTTGTTTACGGGTTACTCTTAACTTTACCAAAGCTTCCTAGAATTTTGCCATAATATAATGATTCATGATTAATATATTTTTTTACCAGAGCTAATTTCTTGCTAATAATATAAGTAAAGCTCACTCAAAAAATTAAAAAGTTAATAAATTGCATGGATTGATAAGAAGCTTAAAACATTTTACTCTATAATGGAGTTCTAATAAAAATAATTATTGTGAAATACTAAAATAATACCGATTAATAACATATAATCTTCCAATTATCGGTGGTTTAGCAATTAATTGAGTTTTAATTTATTAGCTCACTTCTCTTTAGAGGAAGATGAGCTTATCGAATTGACAATGTCCGTCCGTATGTTAGCACCACTCTTATGTCCAAAATGTTTTAAACTTTAAAGTTAAGCAGTGTATATAAAAAATGTTATACGACGCTAATAAGTTAATATTAACATTTTTAAGTCACAAGAAAGTGAGCTCTATTATGAATGTGTCGGTCTTGTTTTACTTTACTTTAATTAATCGCTGATACAAACAAACATGGTTAAAACAAAATAAGATTACAAAAAAATTCGGCATTAAAGACTCAATAAAGCAAGTGGTGGTCAAATAAAACATTAATAATTACAGTAATCGCTACTTATTTTTAATTCATAATAAATCTTAAGTTTCTAATGCGTTCTTAAGGTTAATAATTGATGAAACGAAATGTATTGATAAAGCGGCTTAAATGCGAATGACTTTAATTTAGGATAGATTTTAGTTTTTCGTTTTGTGAATATTTTATTTGCTCCATAAGTGCATTAATTATCTAGACATTAACATTTAATGGCATGATTTGTCCTATTTTACTGTCCAATAACATTTGAACAGAGAGTAAATCAGATATGGTTAAAAATAGTGATGTTGTCGATGCAGAGAATGCACTAAAATTCATTAGTTTCGGATTAAATCAACTACGGTTTAAATACAACTCCAATACTTTAATACTACACTAAGTTTTGCCGAGTATTTTTGTTAAGTTTAAACGTCCTATAGATTATAAGTTATAAGTTTAAGATTTAACTAAATTTTTTAATTTTGCGATTTTAAGAACTATTATTGCGATATCATTGGTAACTAAAAATAAAATCAATTCAAACAGAAAAATTAATAATATTAAATAAACACAAATATAAAATTGTGTATAAAACAAAAAAATTATTTAATATTATATTTTTCGATACTAAATATGCTGGCAATAAGTATACTGTAACGTTAGACAAATGAAAGTAACATAAACTTTACACTCTACGGTAAATCATTAGTCACAGAAAGTCTAACGTAAGTTTGATGTGTTCTAAAAGTTTTATCAAAAAAATAGTAAGTGTCTGTAAATCTGATTTAACAATACTTTTCAAATTTCCGGAATTTTCATGCTACTACTCCTTGATTTTCTAGTATTCTAGAGATTGATTAACATTCCTCTAAGAACCAGTGATAAAATCAAAAGAAAAAAATTTACAATAGATGTTTTGGAAAAAAATGAGAGAAAATTTTTATTATTTTTTGGTTTCGTTTTAGCAGTGCAACTCTTACTTGCAATTCACCGCTTAACTGCACATCCAAGACTCACGCGAAAAAGCAATGCCAATCACTTTGCACTAACGTTATTGTACGGTAATAGTGTTTTTCTGGACGAGCTTTAGTAAGTATTTCCTTCTCTCTCACGCGATACAGTTGTTTATCGCAATTTATTATTTGATAATAAGTTAATATTAAGAGTTTTGGATTACGTATCAAAGAGAGAGTCATTTAGAAAAGTAAATTAAGTGAAAACAAAACACTTTTTTGTAATTTTGACTAAACTAATAATTGTTTTAACGTAAACAATATAATTTAAATTACTTCGACATAAAAATAATATTTTTTATTATTATTTTGGTGTTACAATAGATCTGAAAATTTAGTAGTAGTGATGACAATAGTAGTGATAACAACAATTTATTGAACACAATTCTGTAAATGACACAACGATAAAAAGGAGAGAACAAAAAAGGGCAGAGAGAATGCAAAAAATAAATTCTTTAAAATTCTAAGTAAGCGCTCGTCACTGACGACTGAGTTTGACAATTATAGTACAGTAATATTCAATTACGTAATCTGTTTTCTCTACCGTAATTTTTTATAAACTACTTTTTTTCATAAAATTTAAAAATTCATTGGAAAGAAACATTTTTATTTATTTATAAAAACTGGGAAGATTTTTATTTTTCTAATCAATTCTTGTACACTTTAAAAATTAATTTAGTCAGACCTTTAAATGCATTTAAATATTGATGCATCAAAAAATTTTTAAAAAAATTTCAAATTAAACTTTTTTTCCAAAAATGACATTAAGTTCGCCTACTATTCTGGTGGCGAGCGAGCACTGAATCAAAAATCAGTTATTTGTACATATATTAATGAAGTTATAGAGCGCATACAAGGAGTTAGTAAAACGAAATATGTCACACACAGAAACACGAAAACTACGCTACATTACAGAAATAGTGATTAAATGTGTTAACATAAATTCAAAGAATTTATCTACAACTCTATCAGAGATGCTCGATAGAGATACATTGCCGTGCGTTGATTACTCTCCAGAGGCTTCAAAGTGGATCCACACAACCGGTCGATTTTTGTTTGTTGAATAATTTGAGTTTGGCTGTGGCAGTGCAGTCATAGTATACAGTATACAGTGAACAGTCTATAAGAGTAGGCAGCGAAGGCGAAGGCAGTGCCGCAATATATTTATATCGGAGTTTACATAACGTTACGCTACAAAAGAGTTTGACAATCGGAGCAACAGTGGCAATGCAGTGGCAATGCTAGTAAAAGTAGCAATACTAGGCAATAATAGTATAGACTCTACAGTAACACATATATAACACTGGTACTACTATAACACTATAACGCTATAACACTGCCACTGCTCTTCCATTTTTACTGTTTGGATCGATTAATACAGTATGCGTGTTAGCTTTCACTGATGCCAACATCACATCAGCATCACTTAAGCTATAACATGGAGGCAACAAAACCACTGCTCCTCTTCAAAGTCAGTTTTGCTTGCATTGTAGGCAATACACGCTATTTCTGTTAGCACTTTGTATACATAGTGATTCTCTACACTTGGTTAAGCACGAATGAACGCCATGAACGCCGTGAACACATACACATACAGTACAACACAGACTATACCGTAGTTGCATCATAGCCTGCATTCTGTACTAAAGCCTGCGAGCGTATTAATGGTTTATTCCATATATAAGTTATATGTTATATATATATATATATAAAAAGTACACTTAATGCTCCTTTAATGTTATTCGAAGAGTTATATGCAATATTCTTTTAACTGCAATCGATGAGAACAGAAAACGTCAACGAAAACTACTCTTTTACCACTAAAGCAGCGCACGATTATAGCCATTGATAACAAACTACTACTTCTCTTATAATAAGTTACTCTAAAAATGATTTGCTATTTGCTGAGTTCGCAGCATTTATTAACAGTATCGGCGATTACAGTATATATACTCGACTACAATGTTATGTCATGTAAGCCGAAACACATATGCATCAGTTTTATGCAATGATCGATTGCATGGCAGACTGATATTTCTCTCTCTTTCCTCTCATCTATAACAATATATAATGTATAATATATATATATACCGTACCATTTATATACATTTATATAATGCTCTTTTGTGTATCGCTTATAACTTCTAATACGTTTTAATAGGCATAAGTTATATACAAAGCGATAATTGAAATATCTGTGATTTAAGCGACACAAAACGAGAAAACGAATAAGTGGGCAGCAAAAAAAAATAACAATTGAGAAAATGAACGGATTTAGCGCTGACCCCATCATATGGTGTGAAAGTGAGGCTCGAAATTATCGGCGCGTTTTGTTCGAGTGTGTGTTTGTATGTGTAACACTCGCTCGCGATGTTTCGTTCGGTTTTGATATAAAGCCTACGATTCAATATTTCGTTTTGGCGTATATATCGCGCACACAGTCACACACACACACACAACTCACTTGTAATATTATATAAGCACTTAGCCCTTAAGAACAAATGTCACGAGTGTGCTGTTAAAGCCGCAGTCATAATATACATCTGCCGCACACTTTGATGATCAGCAAAGTTGGCGAGTCTTGAATTGCTAACAAACATTGCATACTTTTTTCTCGGTTAATGCGTTGTTCTGCACTATTTTCTGAATGTATTCACTGTATTGTCTGCGTTATAAAGTGTTTGTTGCACACATTTTTTTAAAAATCAACTCAATCGTATATATTTATTTTTTCTCGCTTTTATTTTATTCTCTCTAATATACTGTAATGTTAAAAAAAATTCTTTTAAACTTCTTTGGTTTTTTTTGAAAATTAATAATACTTTAGACAAATGCTATCGCCAGCAAAATAATACAAAATTACTACAAAATACTGTTATTCGTATTAATATTTGATTAGTAATAGTGAAGCGCAAAAATGTATTTCATTTTCGAATTTCGTTATGAACTAAAATTATATTTTCACAGCATATGTAATAACGCAACTTTTAGCGCAAATAAATAAATGAAAATGCTTTTAAATAAATAATTTTGATAATCGCCTTGTGATAAAAGAAAAAAATTGAAATAATCTTATTTAAATTTAATGTAATCAAAAATTTATTTACAAGTATTATTTAATTCATTAATTATCCCTTTACGTTAGAAATGCAAATAAATGTTCAAAATAAAAATCAATGATTAAAATCACATATGTTGTTGTTGTTAACCAAACGTTACCCATTAATCGATAAAAAAAAGCAACAAAAAAAGTTTGGAAATAATTGACACAAACTTAAATAAATCTAGTGTAAGGTAATAGAAAATACTGTAACTTTTTTTCTGTATTTTGATTTCGATATCGTTAGAGAGAGAAAAAAAATCTTAAGATTTAATGTTATTAATCTTTTGCCATCGATTATTTCAGAACACAATATTTTGCCGCATTAATTAACATCAAACACAATATTGTGCGCGTTATGTTTTTTTTTCTCTTACCGTATATTTCGATCAAAATGGGCTAAAATTACGTATACTTCAACAGACTTGGTTTAACACAAATAAATAGTAATTATAGTTAACATCAGAGCTAATATAACGCGCAAAACGGATAAAAATAAAAATAAAAAAGAAGAAATACAAACAAAAAATTTCATAAGCAGGCAGTAGTAGTTTTGCTATTGGCATGAATTAGTTAACAGTCAAATGCAGTTAACCAGTGATGGAGAGCAGCATTTGTGAATAGATGTGTGATGGTTATACAAATTGTCACTTTCAAGCTAAGAGTTAGTTTTGTTTTTTTGCTAATGCAACATATGATGGATAACGCGCTCCTCTGATTCCCCTATCGTTTCACTGTTAACGTTAGACAGACAGTATAAGCATTCACATCCGCAAAAAATAAATCAATAAACTAGTTATTTGTGTATCAATTGAACCCAAACGTGAATATTTTATTTCAAGTACTTTTGTTTAAAGCAATGCATTACACACAGTGGCGCAAACGAATTGTTTTTAGCTGTAAGTGTTTTCACTGTCTGGCACTGGAAATCGATCGATAATAACATGCATCACACAATTATCAGTAATTTCGGTTTAGTCTGTTTCAACGGCAACATGAAACAGAATACCGCCGAAAGCGAATCACTCATATGACTGCCAATTGTCTGTGATTGGTCTGAAGTGCAGTGTAAACATTTCATCATTTCGAGTGTTATTATATGGTTCACTTTGCCGAATGTATCGTATCATCTAAAAGCCAACAACCAATTTCGGTTGCAATACAAAATTATACCTTACTATTAGCGTATAACGTAATGACAACCCACTCTTAACTTATTTAATCGTTTAACTACAGTGTAATCATTTTATTTTTATAATTTCATGCTTAACACAAACTAAATTGTTTTCTGGCTAATATGGATATTTTTAATTTCAAACAATTTAGTAGTTAGTGCTGCAAAATGTGAAACGAAAATATACTTAAATGGATGATTAGAGTGAACTGAATATTAAATTTAATGAACACTCATAAGCAAATATTGAATGAGAATGTATAGAGTATAAGCAAGCGAACGCAATCATCCGAAACTACGAAAAATTTCATTTTATGGAAAAAGTTTATTATATTACCAAAAGATTGAGTTAAAGTTTTATAAAACAGTATTTCCTGCTGCAAAATAATAAGTAAATAAAATATTGATTGGATAACTTAAAAGATTCTTCACCGCATTGCACTTCAAAAATATTATTAAATCTTTTTAATGTTACTAAAAAAATTATTTTAGAGTTGAGTTAGAGTTGAGAAAGTCAACGAATCAAACTAGTAGACACATGGACATTTTACATTTGCTAATTTAATTTAATTAAGTCTTGGGACGGGGTCTCAAAAATTAAAATTCGAAAAATTTATATTTACCCCATTTTTTTTCCTTTCCGAAGATTAAATGTTATAAATTTAAACCCTGATACGGAAATCCTTCGATGATATTTTGAAATATCGTGAAACATAAAATAACTTTTAAATATTTTTCTTAATTTTTTATGTTCATATTGAAAAGCTAAATTTATTTATTTAGTTCTTCAAATTTTTATAATGCCTCTGCCCCTCTCTATTTAAGACCTTATTATATAAAAACTAGAATGAACATTATAAATGAGCTCACTTTGGTCAACATATCTGGTATTAAAGTAATTTTGAAAGAGTAAAGTTGCGATTGTTGAAAAAACATTTTTTAGAAAAATAATTTAAAAGGAAACAAATAACGTTACAATTAAATATTCACAGCTAAAATTTCTATCTATAATTTAAATAAAAATTTTCTGGAATTAAAATTATTGTTGTGATTAGTACTTAGAGTACACACAAAAATTAGTTTAAGTCTGTGTTCTGCACTCTAACATTGAACATCACAAGCATTTATGCGGCCAACAATTTAAGCAAAAATTTCTAGAACATAATTTATTCACAACTATATATACTTTATTATTTCTTAACTATTTTTTAAACAAAAAATTTTCTTAACTTAAAACGTTTGAGTAAAACAAATGAATACGAAAAGCTTTTTTAAATCCAACAATAAAATTCTAACAAAAAATTTATTAAACTAAAAATATTGTTCTATAAAATTTCAAAAGACTTGAATTAAAAATTGACTGTCAATTGTTGCATTAAAAGACACCTATCAATTAATTATAAACATCTCATTTAAACGTTATTTTTCTCATTTTTTCAATATAATAACCTCCTATCTTGAAATACCATTTTTAATAAAATTGCAAATATTTTAGTCAAAAAAGCCTCCTAACTTAAAAATACTTTATTAAATAATAAATTTTTTCACCAAAAAAAGTCCCCTGTCTACAGATGGACAGACAGACATCCCAAATACAATAGTTTATTGATTGAAAATACAAAGTGAGCTAAAAACATAAAATAGCCAAGAGGTGATTAAATATATTAATTCAGATGCTTTATTTTTGGAAATAATAAAAAACTAAATATGAAATTTTTTATTGTTCAGTTATTTGTGAGGCGTTTAATGAGCAAATATTCTAGTGATAATAATTGATATGAAAGTAAAGTAAACTAAAATATCTTTAAAAGTGAAAAGAATATATTTTTAAAAACAGGAGCGACGAAAGAATGCTTAAACCTATAAGAATGTTAAATATTCTTAAACCTTTAAGCACTTATAAACGGGCAAAATGTGTGCCGTTATTATAATAAACATTCGTCCGTAAATATGCCTTAAGTGTAATATAAAATAAAATTACTTCAAGCATAGGCGCATCAGAGTTAAAATGAAAATTATTTTATGCACTGTTTATCAGGTAACTTAACTCGAGTATCGTAACGCTGCTTGCTTTACATTTTAATTGATTATTAAAAGTATTCTAGAAACGCACAATAAATCAAAGGATTTAGAGTAGAATAACAGGAAAGTGAAAAAAAAACTTCAATTTCATTTAATTACAAGAGAAAATATTTATAATATTTAAGGGCATTTTCTATTTTGAAAAAAAAATATTTTGTTTAGGACCCTATCAGTGACTTTATAGTTTGGTGAAAGTAATTCACAATTTATCGTAATTTTATGTTATCACTTCTAACTGTCTTTTGCCTAATTTTATCTGCTTATCTGCACTTCAATACATTATTTATGCTCTGCTTTAATTTAAAAAGAAGTAGATATTAATTTTGTTTAATTAAGTGTAGTAATTTATTAATTAAATCTATTTTTAGTAAATAAACTTATTGTAATCTTAACAATAAAGCGTAAAACCGCTTAAATAAATATTGATTAAAATTTTCGGAAAAGTGTATTAATCTAGTTAATCTTAAACCTATGAAAAGGTTCTTAAAGACACACAAGAATAGACCTTAACGATTATGTATTTAGAACTATAAAAAAAATTTAATTTTTAACGCAAGCAAAATGTAATTTAAACAAACTATAATAAGAATGTGATTTCAAAACAACAACAAAAATCGAAATAAAATTACTCGAAATGGCGCACAAAAGTTAATTTAACAGAAACACAAGAAAAATATAAAATAAAGAAAAGAAAAGAAAAGAAAGAAAAAAATATATAAATGGGTTATTTTATTGGTTCATTTGAAAGTTAAATTTTTATATAATTACTCCATTTAACGCAGAAACGCAACAAAAAAAAATCAACTCTCATAAACTTTACTCTCACATCATATAACTATGACTTTTCAGTCTATAATATATAAATCAATTTTAACAAAAAAAATTAATTTATTTATTCAATGTTAACTAATTTATGCAGTTTTAGGTGATAAGCGAAAACATAAAGAGATACGATAGGAAAAAAGCGCGAAAGAAAGAGGAGTCTGAAAAAAGCTTTTGATATTAAATATGCAACAACTATTGTGCAATCATATTATGCGTAACATAACAAGCAAGTAAAACCCTTATGAGTAACTAATCTTTTTTGCATACTTGGTTAGCATACCATTATTTTTAGTATCGATTTTTTATGAACCCGTAGTGTAGTGCTGCTGCCGTACAACAAATCTTTATTTATATATTCACTACTCTCTACTCTCTCGCAGTTATATAGATATTACTCACAGAGAAGAAGTCAAATCGAAATAATTTGAAAAGTAAACAAAATAAAAAAACATATATATTTAGTTGTGTTTGAGGCATAAGCGTATGGAAATATTAAACCGACACAACACACACAGAACAAAAAAAGTGTATCATAAAATGCAAGTGAAATTCTATTATTTCAATATACTTATGCCTGTCATCTCAGTTTGTGCCATAAATTTTTCTTTTACTACTTTTCATCGGCACTTTATGTCTCCGGCGTTTTGATTTCGTGTTCTCTCCGACACTAATGCATGAGAATATTTTGGTCGGGTAAGCGTAATGGCAGTATATATATTGGTTACACTATATATTTGCTCTATTGGCTACTTAAAAGTCTGTTTACTCGCGCTTCATTGCTCAATACTTTTTGTAAAGAAGCTTTTGCAGCAAAGAAGAATAAAAAGAAAATCTATTCAAATAAGCATAAAAAATGCATCCGTTGTATGTGCGGCAGAGCTCGAACACTGGTATGTTATAGTATATGTATCGCTATATCTCTTTCTCTCTCAAGACTTATTGCAAACACTGGCACTGACTTCGCTTTAAGAGTTGCTGAGAGTTTTTTCATTAATTTACATCTAGTGTTATTGCCGGAGAGATGAGAGAGAGAGATGAGAGAGAGAGAGAGAGAGAGAGAGAGAGAGAGAGAGATTTTGAATATATTAAAAGAGGATAGAAAAAATTGCGCATATTATTATAATAAAAAACATCAATGAATGAAAAAAGGCATTACCCGTCAATTTTATATGGATGTGTTTTGCATGCGAGTCGAAACAGCGGAACAAAAATAAGAAATAATTTTTTACCTTTAGATCAAAGATTATGATAAAAATATAACAAGTTGCCTGCGCGTCAAAACTTTTCCTGAAATGACGAAAATACCAGAGATAATATTGGCATTCGATTTTTTTAGATTAAATAAACCTTAACATTAGAATTAACTATACTCGTCTCAAAATTCAAAAGGTTCACTAAAAAAATAATGTTCAAAGAATTTTATCTCTAGGCTTGATATTATTGAATGCTTGAATTTGTTTTCGCTTTATGAATCAATTTCTCTCTCTCTCTCTCTTTCTCTCTCTCTCCCTCCCCCTCTCTCCCTCCCTCCCTCTCTCCCTCTCTCTCTCTCTCTCTCCCCCCCCCTCTCTCACTCACTCACTCTCTCCCTCTCTCTCTCTCTCTCTCTCTCTCTCTCTCTCTCTCTCTTCTCTAGTAAAATATCAATTCTGTTTATTTGCGCCGAAAATACGCAGATAATCTGATCAAAGCAAAATCACTTTCTCTCCAAGTTTATGACAATTGATAAAAATATGATATAATAAATTGTTAGTTAGATATCAATATTTTGTGCGTTCTCTGCTTTTATCATTTTTTTCTCTCACTCTTATTTCTCTTGTTGTGTTTGCCGCAGACTTTTAACATTCACTCAACTTTCAGCTATCATTAGTTAAGTTTTTTTCTGTTCACTACTAGTCATAGGGCCATATAAACAGCATTTATCCGAAGGCAGGGATACAACAGAGCAAGAAAAAAACAGTATAAATGGTAGAGAAAGCTGGCAGAAAACAAAAAGATTTCACAGTTAAACGATTTTCATTGAGGGCTTCACTAGCATGAGATGTATGAATTCGCGTGTATGCTTGTGTGTGTGTGTGTTGTGTATGGTGTGTATGGTGTGTACGTCTATGTGTGATGAACAGAGCATTCAAGAAAAAAATCGCTGTTTCAAAACAAAACAATTCAACATTTCGATGCTTTACGTTTGTTTTAGTAGCGAAACACAAACCAAACAAATCTTATCTTTTATGGCTATGAACATCAGGCAAACAAATTGTTCTTCTTTTTGGCTTTCCATTCATTATCATAAAAGTTCATCGCATCGCATCTCTCTCTCCCCTCTCTCTCTCTCTCTCTCTCTCTCTCTCTCTCTCTCTCTCTCTCTCTCTCGTCTCTTTTGCTTTTGGAGTTAAGGCTATATATCTTTCGCTCTTTTATATATTGTTCCCGAAGTTAGGCTAAATTAATGACCGAAAGAGACGGGAAAACAAAAAAAACTAGAGTTTACGGCTTCAATTCAAGGACATAACTATGGCTGAGATGTCAATGACTGTTGTGTCCAAATCACTCTTCATTAGATGCCGGCCCTTATACTGGCATTTCACCACTAAAATGAGTGAGAATCTGTCTCTTGTTGTGCACCAAATTAAAGTGATCATCGAGACAAACACTACAATAGGCAGCAAAATGAGAGGAGAGAGTATGTGTGTACCGTATGTATGTGTGTGTGTGAGAGAGAACTCAATCGTTATATTCAGTGAAACAGCAAAACAGAAAAAAACACAGCCACAGAATAAGTGTTCGATTTCTTAAACAAAGAAATCACTGACAGACAAATAAAGGAGAGAAGGAGCGAATGGAGGAGAGAATGGAAGAGAGAATGGAGGAGGAAAGAAATCTTTTCTCGAACACACATTTTGGTAATAAAATTGCCAGAAGCTAGAAGTGAGAGATGAAAATGTTTCATATATAATATTATACGTTACGTATATATATATATACGATATATGCCTATCTACCAAACATACGACTATTATCTTTTCTTACACAGAAATTTTTTTCGCGTAATGTTTCATAAATAAGCTTTTTTTGAAAAGCATGTTCTGACTCATATATTTTCAAAAAAAGTAAGATAAATGACTTTTCTGATCATATATTAGCAAACATATACGTACGTACGCACGCACACACACACACACACACACACACACACACTCACTCACTCACACACACACACACACACTCGCATACACACACACACACACATAAGCGTACAAAAATAGTGGAAAAAAGAGATTTAAGCAGTTTGATGCTACTTGTTTTGTTGTTTCGTTCAATTGAATTTCAATAAGACGTGTATATACATATATATTGATCAAATAAATTTGATTTTATTTACGCGCAATGTATGAGTGCGTTGCGTGAAAGGGAGATGAAAGAGAAATGTATAAAAACTCGATTCCATTTCTTAGAAACTCATTGGAATTCCAATTCGACTAATGGAAAGAATGGCAGTAAATTTTTATCTCACTTTGTTTACTAAAGTGGAGAGCTATTGGTTTTGACATGCGATGATTGTGTGCGTGTGTTCGCCATCACCTCAACTCATTAAACGCCATCAACTTATGGACAATTATCGAAAACTCTGATCATATGTTAAGATATTTAAAAAAATAGAAAGCTTCTTATAATTTTGAAACTTTTGTGGAAAAGCATTTTCAATAAGTTCTATATAAAATCAATAGTTATTACATGATAGGTTAGCTGACACTTTCCAAAATAACAATAATCATATTTGTTGCGATAGTACTATAAAATACCGTGCAGTAGTATTATTATTATATGGTTTACTGCTCGAAAACAGTCTCTTATGTCTAGACTATGATTTTTAAGCAGAAAAATATCTTTTGATAATACTTAGAGTATGAAGAATTGTTAGTGAAATTTTAGAAACAAGAACAAAGATTTATACTTATGCTTAATAAGTTATACTTATTTAGACTATCTATGAGGTTTTTTTTTGTATGTCAACAATCCCTTTACTATGATAAAAATATATGATAGGAGGCTTTTTCAAACAATTCATTCACGCGTGCATTCATACAGACGCGTCAAATTCAATGGCTCGACTTTTCTAAGTGAGCTAAAAATATAAAAAGTCAGTATACGTTTAAATTATATAGTTATATAAAACCAATCAATTTTTCAAGTTTTTTTTTCTAATATATTGAACATTTATTTAATCGAGAAAGCGAGCTGAAAATAAATGATCGCACACTAGTTCTGTAGTTCTAGTTCTTTTCAGTAAAAGTAATTCAAATAAGTGGAAGTAAAACTGAATTTCGTAATAATAGAGGTGTAAAAATTAAAAATTGATAACTCCTCAATCACCTCTGCATGACAGCGCTGTTATTAAGGCATTGTTGGCACACAAAATGGAATAGAGAGCGCACACTGCAACAAACATGCAGCACAGCATCCACACACACACACACACATACATACATACATACATACAGCCTCTGTACACACATATACACACTCACAGCCTCCACATCCGCGTTGACGCAACCCAACAGAGTGCAGCACATGAGCGCATTTACTGCTAGTGCACGCATTCGACATCTTCAGTATCTCTCACTAATAATACGGATTTCAGTGTGTGCTACAGCACTGTTACGGCAAAGTTTCTAGCATTGAATATTCATTTCGTAAAAATTTAGGTCATAAGTTATGGTGTAGTTTTCTGTAGTGAGATGTGAGAGAGTGAGAGAGAGAGAGAGCGAAGAAGAAGAATGTGCGTACTGTGTCTTCTTTATTATAAAACTATTTTTATTTTTACTTTGCACAACAGCAACATCAACAACACTGTGTGTGTATGTGTGTGTTAAAAAAGATTTTAAATGGTTGGTGGAAGAGATTCTAGTGAAGTGCACATTACATATATTCTTCTACTTTTGGTTGTAATGAGCTATAAAAGTAGTGAGTGAATAACGTTTTATATTTAGATTTGTTTGCCTTGTTTTTTTTTCTTTTCTATCCACTATTTTTTGTTGTTATTCTCGGGCGCGACGAAAATATTTCGCTGGTGACGTGAAAATCAAAATTATTTTCGAAAAAATTCGCTTTTTTTACCAAAAAAAATCCATATAATTGTGTTGAAAAAAGAATCAAATGCGTAATGATATCCTCTATTTTTTGGTTTCTCTTAATGCTATGAATACCATTTCTATTTCTGTTATATATAAGTTATAAATAATAAGTTTGGTGGCATTAGTTATAGTTAGCAGTTCTACAAATACTACTACTACTACTACTACTACCACAGATTTAATGTAATGTAGATGATGATGATTTTTTAAGCTAAAACGTGATCACTCTTTTCGTCGTATTTTAACAATTTTAAAATTACATTTTGGGGGATTTCAACCGAAAAAAATCGAAATTTGTTTTGGTAAACGTCATCACAAAAAAATTATACGTATACACACACACACACACACACACACACACAGCGCGCGCCACCAAAATTATAAATAATACTCTGTGTTGCGCTGTAAATACAATTTAATTAACTTTTTAAGACCGAAAAATATTTAAATTACTTTTTTGCTGTTTTGTCTCGAAAACCATTGCGACGTTGAATGAAACCAATTCCTAATTGGAATTTTAATAACTACGGAATTAGCGTTGAAATAAAAAGAAATACCACTACTTTTAAAAGAAAAATCTATATAATAAGTGTTAAAAATCTATATAACACTTATATTATATTATATTCATAGATCGCTGTTATGCATAATAATAAAAATAATAATCGCAACTAAAGGATTAGCCAACAATAGTTTGGCGCACAAAAGATGGTATAGTATCGTCTTTTAATATTAACACAATTATAGTTTGGTCAATATTGCATTAAAAATATTCTTTGACGCAGTCATGAATAGATACACACTATTGTGTGCGTAGTGTTATGTGTGCTGCACTGGTTGTGTTAATATAGCCGGTGCCGTATGCGTTATTAAAAGGCATGTAAATGGATTATATGAACTGGCATTAATGAGCCGATGAAAAGAAGGAGAAAGAGCGTGGGGATGGAAAAGGGGAAACGGAAATGAGAAGTATTGATAACAACAAGTTAACTATTGTGTGCCTGTGTTTTTGTTAGTCACAATGGTGTCGCTCTCGCTCTCTCGTCGTGCACACCATTTTTTGGATGCCATTCAAAACCGCGTTTTATTGAATAACGTTTCAATTTATTCTGAATAAGTATAATAAGTTCTTTTGAAAAAATTTACTCAATTTTTTTAAAAATTGATTTTTATCAAATATACTCTCATTAAAAGTAAATATTTGTGTAGATTTTTTCGGGGATTTTATTTTATTTTTTTCCGCTACAGATAATAGCCACTGTTAAGATAAATAAAAAAATATCTCTAAAGAGTGATATTTTTTGTGGCTATTTATTAAAGGGAATTGCATTTCTTGTCTTTTTTCTGTGCGCTGCGTTCGTCTTCGTCTACAAAAAAAACCAAGAGCTGAAAAGACAAACAGATAGCAATAATCAAAGCA
The DNA here is from genome assembly GCA_034698365.1 of Steganacarus magnus. Lineage (NCBI taxonomy): Eukaryota > Metazoa > Arthropoda > Arachnida > Sarcoptiformes > Steganacaridae > Steganacarus > Steganacarus magnus. The sequence goes on from JAQIVF010000065.1 coordinate 28,680, forward strand.
TATCTAGAGTGAGATAAATTTTCTTCTTTCGGAGAAAAAAAACGAGGCTTTTTGCTGCACTACTGCAGTCACAGTGGCTGTGCTGATGACATCCAAAGAGAAAATATTCGTTTATGGCTCATTGATCAATGGTTCGGTTTCATTACTTATTGTTAATTTAGATGTCTTAGTTGATAGTTTAAAAAAGAGAGCCTACTATTGGGGCTCATTAGTGATCCGTGTGTGTGTGTGTGTGTGTGTGATGGCAGCGATGCCGCCGCAGCACTATTTATGAAAAATCCTAATGACTTAAAATATAACTAATTGTTTTACCTGACTATTTATTAGCGAAAAAGCGAATCCGCTTGTGTGCACACTGAAACTATTATATATTTAATTAATTTCTGGCGCGCGATCGATAAAACAGTATATTGCGAATATTATATGCAATGCCCGAACCAATTCTTATCGCTGGCGAAGTATCTAAAAACAGAGTCCTGAGTTATAAGTTCGGTATAACTCATCCTTATAGTAATGGCATATCTGATATATCATATCCATAGAGTGTCGTATATCAAACCACTCTCATAGGATTGTGATCACAGGGAAATCTAGTGTAGCTTTAAGAAAGAGAGCATTGCAACGCTTTCTCTCTTACTCTCTCTCTCGCTCTCGATCTCTAGGTTTTTGAATAAGCTTAAAACTTTTTCGCTTCGTTCTATGGCTTTCAGGCCTTTTTACTTATTTATAAACAAAAGAGTAAAGAAATTCGTCATTTTACCTAAAACTACTGTATTTTATATAAACTATATTTCTCTTTAAATATATACGACATGTTATAAGTCTTACTTAATCTCTATTGAAAGAGAAAAATATATATATCGAACACTGAAGAAAAAAAATTCTTTCTAAAGAATCCATGAATAAAGAATCCTTGAAAGAGCATAAATAGAGTACAATCAAGAAAAAATTCGGTTACACTTAAAGTCTACAGTTTCTAAAGTTGTCTATCAATTTTTTGAATCACCATTTTTTCGGTTCAAACATTTTTGTTCCAATATATAAAAAACCAGTATATATACATTATATATAAAAAATACTACAATTTTATACAAAATTTTTTCATTTTTTATATTAAACTATACTACTGTACACATAGAGCACAGGTCAGTCTAAGAATTTAATAAGACTGTGAACGTATTTGATTATTTACTTAGCTGTGAGGCAAACTTCTTGCCCCTCTCTCTATGTGTGTATATATATTGTTTTTTTTTGTCTTTTACTTTTTCTAATAAAATAAAGCTAAAATTTTTATTTCCAACTATTACCTGACACACTATTATACACTGTGAGCAAACAATTGACCGTTTTATTTCCAAACGATAAATGCGTCTTTTATTGTGTTTTTTTTGTGAAAAAAAAGGTTTTTCACTCTTTCTCGCCCTGATCTTCATCGCGCAAACTATATATAATACAATATACGAAACAATTTTTTTCTCTTTTTCTGTTTTGATTTTGTATAACAATAACATAGTTTTTTCTCGCTTTCTTCGATTACATGCTAGTTAGCGATGTAAAAGTTTTATTAAACAAAACAAATACGACCATTTGGTACACAAGCTCTCATTATTATTTTTTAAAAAATAATTTTCGTATGACATATTTTAGATTTTTTTTGTTGGTTTAATTTCATGATGTGACCGATAATTTCATCGAAGAGAATGCTTTTTCTCTAAAAAAAACAGTAAAACTCTTAACTAAGCTCTCTGTGAGTTAGTTTGGCAGTAACTTTAGACGTTTGACATAATTAAAGTGAAAGAAGTTAAAGGTATGTGTGCAGTGAGAGCGAGAGAAGGAGAGAGAAAACGAAATAAATCTCAAATCCATAGATGCTCAGCAAGAAATCGAGATAAAACTAATGATATAACTACACGCAGACCAGATATCTCTTGTAAGAAGTTTTGTGCACACATCGCATCTACAACACAACACGCAGCATATTGAATGGCTTTTTGTTTTCAATAGCCATGACAACAGATAGTTAAGAACTGTAAAGCGTAGGAAAAGAGCTTAATTTATCTTAATTTAATTTAAAAGAATAATTTCATGAATGAGAAGATGGCTGCCTTTTTCTTTTTTCGTTAATATTGTTTTAATTTAATTTGATGTGTTCTACACATTAGTTATATATTCACGATATACGCATAATATCGTATAATGATATATATTGTATTAACTTTAGATAAACATATTTTCGTTTTCACGGCTATTTTGTTGCAAACTGCTTAATGCATTAAAAATGTTGCAGTTTCTAATTTAATCTCGTTTTAGTAGGCTTTGTTTGGAAACATTTGTCACAAAAAACCCATTGTTAGTTAAGAAATTGTTAATTAATGTGATTTCAAAAACAGAAGAAATATTTGTTTCATTATTGTAATGATTAAACTCGAATAATAAAAAAAACATTTCGAGAGAGTCTACACAACATTCTACTAAGTCTATACAGATAATAAATTTTGAAAGATGTGTGCACTAATTTTAAACACACTGCGAAATTTATCACACACTGCACTCCACTCCACTACACCTTTCATTTCAAGTGTCTGATGCTAGAATTAAGATCTTAACTATTAGATTGAAAATCAATGTTCTATTACGTGTCTTAAATAAAAAATGAACACTTATCTCCGGCACACGATTTCCAAGTTTTTTTGTTTTGTTTTCATAATAATAATAATAATAAAAATAATAGACTTAATCACACACACAACTCGTATCTATTATTTTAATTTTGTTATTAGTTTTTTTTTGTTAGCGTGCGTTAATCAAGCCCTGCAACAACGAAAAGCCCATTCAGTATGAGAGAGAGACTACTATTAATTAAACGTGAAAAATCTGTCAATTTTTTGTGTTTAGGTTTTCACGTATTATTTATCACTTTTTTATGAATTTAATTCCATTTTTTCCTCACAAGTATTTTGCAATTACTGTTATATGTATTTACAAATTATTTTTTACTTCTTATTTGTTCTCTCTCTCTCTCTCTCTCTCTCGTTTAAATGTGCACATAGAGTTAATTGATGTGCATTGCATTATTAAATGGTGTGTAAAACCGTTGCGCGCGACGCATCGCAAAATAATGATTAATAAATAATTAATAGCCAGTTAAGCTTTTAGTAAAATAAAATGATAAAATAGTCTGCTTAACGGAGAGTCGTAATAATATAATCTTTTTTCTGTTAATCAGCGCTGAAGAAGAGAAAAAAGTTTTTCAGTGTGTGTGCGCGCTATTTGTTCGGATGTCTTACATTAGGTAAGACACTGATAGTGCTTGTATTTGCGTTTCTAATCTTATTTCTAGTGGTACTTTCTTAAGTAATCTTATAGTTAATGTAAGTCAATGCCTATCCGCTTCTGTTTACCGCTGAGACACATGTCTCTTGATGTTGGACAGAGAGCTGTCAATTTATTTAAAACTTATATCTATATAAAAGTCTTAAAAATTGGTTTCTTTTTTCTCGAATTTTTTTTTAATAACAATGTTAAAAATATAAGTCTCTTCTTCGCGTAACGAAAATATTGACACATAAAAATTTTGTGCGATTCGTTGTGTGATTTCAATAAATGGTGATTAAATAAACTTTTTTCTCACCTAATTATTTAAATTAACAATTATTGCGAGTTTAGTGTTGGTATTTATTCTGCAAATAAATTGCCACATTGTGTTCATTAATGTGTTCGCTTCTGCCAACTAATCTTTTATACTGCATATATCGGTTATAATGGTTACCACACGTCTACATAATACGTCTCTCTCTATACGTAATATAAAGAAAGATAACTTATTTAATTACGTTTGTGTCCTATAAATGCGAAGCAGGATATTAGTATTATTATTATTATTAAACAAACTTTTATCTTCTGTACAGTCGAGATTGAAATTTTATGCTTCGTAGTAAATGTGTGTTTCGATTTGTATTGTTGTTATCCTTCAATGGTTTAATTTTTAATTTTTAGCTCACTTTTGTTTTGAATTATCCGTCCCTCTAAGGGACTTTACATCTTTCCATTAGCAAAGTAAATATTTCATTAGAGGTTTTACAAGGGATACTTGATTATTGTTAGCCAAACTCTAATGATGAGTCTGGTGTCACTGTTTAAGAAATATATTAAACCTCTCAAAAAGAAGAAACGTGAATTAATGTTCTTTCTTGTCTTCAAATGAATAACTTATTGATTCGTGCATTTTAATCAGTATACTTAGTTTTTAACAAGCATTTTTATTTTTAATCGGATTTTGTATAAATCATACTTCGGATTAGAGACGTTAGTACTAAAAATATATATATATATTTGATATATTAAACAAAGTTTGAAAAATCAATTTAAGTGAGTAATCTATTTATCTTCGAAGAAGTTTAAGTTAAAAACTACTTTTTATGTTTAGCCTCTGATCTATAAAGAAAAAAATAGAAATGATCTAAATTCATATAATTCCTAGAAAAAACTCTTTTTATCCGAATACAGTAAATTCTTTTGTTTACCAAATCTCGATTTCATATTTTTTTAACAAATGTAATTGTTTTATATTTTGAATTATTATATTCGAGTATAAAAAAGTAGTTTATTTGAATTTCAAATGTAATAAATTTGGTTTCGAGAGGTAAAGTGTTTCTAAATCTTGGTTTTTTTTTCAAAAGCTAGGCAATAGAAACTTTTTATTTTGATTTTTTTCCAGTGATTATTTTATAAATTTAATATATATTTATTTTATATATTAAAAGCTTTTGCACATTTAATTTATAAATTGACAAATTAATTTTTAATTTAATTTAAATTTTCATCAAATTTTCTAAAAGAATATTTTATTATTCATCTAAACTGATTTTTAAAATAATCTAATTTATTCACAAAATTATTGGATTTTAAATACATTTTAAAAATAATTTTTATTATCTTCAAACAAATGAAAGTAAGAATAAAATAATTAAATCCGTTTACGAAATTACACCGGATTTGTGTGAATCTATTAAATTTAAATTACCGGATAAAACTGTTGGACACAAAATAATGGCGTTGACTGTACAGTAATATTCAAACGGCATTTTGCATTATTAGCGGCAGTAAAACAATATTGCATAAGCCATTATATTCTGGTGCTGCAGCTATTGTTCGACACACACACATACACTACTCTTCTCGCCTAAACCTATGGAGACACAGGCATTAGCGCTCATACTGGTCTATATGCAGCAATAACTTTGATAATCTTATTGTATACCTTAGCGAATTACTTTTATACTCTACTACGTGAGATCATAATAAATATTACTAGTGCTAAATGCTATGCGAAAGCTCTATCTCTCAATGAATTCTCGCTTCTTTTATACCCATAGTAGTGTGTTATGTGTTAGTGTTCAGTATTCGTTGTGTTTCGGCATTACTTTTCGCTCACACACACACACACACACACACACCAAAAGCCATTCTGATCTTTGGCTGCCTATTTCTCTATTTTCGCAAGAATATAGATTAACAGATATCTGTGTGTGACTACATATACAAGTAGTTCTGGCCATTTTGGGATTTGAGCGTCGAATCGTCAAACTGCTACAAATTCTGTATTATTACGACTCTTCAGCATTGATTTCAAACAGTAATAGCGAAATAGATAGAAAAAATATATATACTATATATCTACTGTATATAAAGAGTGGATGAATATGACTTCGCAAGAGTCACATATTGAGTCATTATTTTCATTTCCTTTCAACTCCTTTTTTCGATTTCCCTTTTCGTTGATCCATTTTAATAATCTTTATATATTTTTTTTGCTTCTTTGTGTTGCTTCTTATTTTTAGTGGAATGCGCGCATACACACACCGACGCACACTTATACAGACACACACTTTCATACACATACACAGACACACAGTGTTGGACCTATTGTTTCCATATGACTTGAATAGAGTACAATCGAGTAGTAGTACATAGATATTCGGGTAGTTTTGTATCATTTTCTGTTTGCTTGCATAAACATAATTTGATGCAACACTACATATAACGGCCAGTGATATATTACAAAATTGCTTTTATGTTGACATTTATGATATTAAGTCTTGAGCCGCTCACATGACATATCCACTCTCCTCATGAATTCAGTGCAAACGCAACCCAATATATATATAACTATGGCGATATACTGTATATATTAGTATTAGTATTATATATATGTGTATGAGTAGCATATTTTTTGTCTTTTCCTTCCTATTGACCATATCTGTACGTCTAGTCGTTAGTTTAAGGCTAATCTCAATGTAGCATTAAATTATAGTTCATTTAATATGATTTATGTTTAGTTATGATTATGAGGTGGTATCAAATGCGAAAAAACGAAAGAAGCTTTTTTTTCCTCTCTCTCGCTATCCCCGAAATTTGTCATATTTTAAAAAACTAACGCACAAAAAAAACTAAGTATTTGTCAATAATAGATATGCGCAATGAATATATTTCTATTTATGTTACAGAAGTTATAAATAATAAGTCGTATATGGCATTAGTTATAGTTAGCATCACACACACAACCAGATTTATAATGTAATGTGGATGATATTTTTTTAAGCTAAAAACGTGATCTCTCTCTCCGTAGTATTGATTAAACAATTTAAAAATTACATTTCGGGGGATTTCAAGCAAAAAAATCGAAATTTGTTAAAACAGCAGCAAAAAAAATTACAGCGCACACCAAAATTAAAAATAATTTTGCGCTGATTTGTAAATACAATTTAATTAACTTTTATAAAACAAAAAAAAGTAAAAACTAAAAGAAAGAAAATTTTTTATTAATCAAAAGAACCCTTAAATCTATAACAATGACCTCAAGAGCCGTGTAGTGTTGATACAATTTATATCCATATCATTAAGTTTTAAAATGAATTTTATCGATTGAAGCGTAAAAAAAACTTTAAATCACAAGTGTATGCACACAATATCTGGTACGGGTTTTGTTGTTTGCATTTATAATTAATTTTAAACATTAAATTACTGCTATTTGGTGTGCAGCGGCTCTCATAACTGCGTTGTTCGCAATAAAGTTTGTATGCAAAACACACATAAGCGACACACACACACACACACACACACACATATATATATATATAACAAAATTATTCAAAAATATTCTCGCAAGATATTAATTGAGCGAATATTTTGCAAGAATCTTAACAGTCGTTAATAATGTTTTTGCCGATTTAAATTATAATATATTAGTCTACTTTATAACCATAGCTACCATATCTGTTAGCTAATAGAAAGAAAAGAAACGAAAAGGTAGTAATCATAAATTTTTGTTATTCATTCCAAAAAAATGTATTTCTGGGGTAAAAATGTTTTGGTAGTGTGTTATAACTTATAAGTTAGTAGTGTTGCAGCACTTTTTTCTTCTTCTGCACACACTTATAACAGTTAGTGTTTATATCTCACTTAAACAGTTAACGATGTTATTGCCTAAACCGTTAAAATAATGCAGAAGAATTAACTGATATAATAATAACGCGACTGACTGTGTGCTAAAGTCGCTCTCTCTTCTCATTGAGTTGTTGGGGAGCGAGCGCTGGCGAAACGATGCCATTGCATAGTTATATCTTTTTTCAATATAAAGGCGCACTCAAAGTATATGTGTTTTTCTCGTGCACCATCAGCTCCTGAATCACATCTGCGCTCCCATTGGTGTAATGACCTCCTGATAAGACCTATTTTCATAAATACACTCTTAGCGCCGAGTGATAGCTTCTTCTCATATCAATGCTGCACATTCGCCAAACTTAAAATTATTGCAAACTTTCCTCTTCCTGCGATCATTGTTGCTTCTGTTGAGTTTATTGATGCCATTACTGGTTGAAACGCAGTCACACAACGTTCGCATAAAACTGTCTCAATGTTTAACGCTTAAACGCAAAATATAATGCCAGAGGTTTCCAAAACTTTTGCGGGTATTCGCTGTTTTTTTATCGACAATATATGGTTATGAATCTTTTGCAATTTTAACTGGGATAATTTTACGTTAGAAAATCTTTAGCGTAGAAAATAGAATTTAATATCCTTTTTAAGCATTCTTTAATCAGATTTTGTCATTCAAAATGTTTTAGTCTATTTCAGAATACATGTAAATATATACATATTTTATAAAAATATTAAATGTAAAAATGTATTAAATTCAAAATAAATGTTTTCAAGAATGTTGGTGTGCTATAAACAGTAGTTTTAGTTAAGATAAATACTATTTAATATACTTATATAATTTATGATTTTCTATGATCCTCTTAGATCCCTAGAATTACCCTTAATATAGTTTCCACTAGTTATCCGGCTCTGTCATCATTGTTTGTATAAAGATTTGTTAGATTTCACGTTATAATCATAGTTACCATCCAGACCCAAAACTTCTAGGGAGATTAGCTATAGATGGTCCAAAACACCGGGTATAGATTTTCTCATCTTTTATAAGGATTTTATAGGCGTATGAACGAAGGTTATGATCGAAAATAATAATGTTTAATAGCTTTGAGAACAAATATTAGCTCTGTTTGATTTTAATCCGGGTTTGCTAATATAAGTGAAAGAATTAATTTTCAGAATTATTTTTTCCACCATACACTTGCTAATATATTAATTACTTATCTCAATATTATGTGTCACCCAAAAAAACACTATTTGTTCGCGCAATTAAAAAAGTAATCAAAATGACAGTTTTTGAGCTAAAATATTGCCTAACCATGTTTTATTAACGCTTAACAAAAGTGGTTACCGAACTGTAATTATAGCTGAGAGCATATAATTAAATATGCGCTATTAAGGCACACTATATATGTATATAACTCCGTAGTAAGTCTTTTGTGTACAGTAGAGATAAAAATCATTTATTCTTTAGCAAACAAAATAATTTGAAATTATATAAATTTATTATATTAATCATATTTTTGTTGAAAATCGTGTATAAATATTTATTAGTGATTTATATATATAAATCGCTTCAATGTTTCCAAATCTAATAAATATTATGTTATTTGTATTTTTGCACTTTTTTTCTCTATTCACGGATTCTTTTAATTATACATTTTTTTGTCGGCTATATTTTCGTTTTATAGTTATGTTGACAGAGATTTGAGACGGCATAACATGTCAGTCAAGTAAAAAAAACAGTGTAAATGTTAACCATTTAACTCTTATATTCAAATATTGAGTTTCTTACTTGATTTTATAAATATATTTTATTTAACATATGTTTAGAATAAATAAATAATTGCTAAGTTATTACTTATCAAAACAGTTGAGGGCAAACAGTTATTAAATGTAAAATAAATAAATAAATAAATTCCACTTGTTATTCGGATCTATGTTATGTCATATATACATATACAGTTGTATTCCACTTTGTAAGTCATTTATTTTTATAAAGATATTTCATCCAAAAAAATTCGCTGATCTTAGTTCTTTTTGTTTTACTTTTTTTAAATTCTAAGGTAAAAATAAATTTTTTGTTAGCAATATCTTTGAAAAAACACACTAAACATTAAGCATTAACTCGCTCTCCCTCTCCTTCTCCCACACACTCACAAACAGTAACACAGCGAAGCTTAAACATTAAATAATGCGCTGATAATTTATATTTATGGCCACTATTTGAAATTAAATGAAGTAAATAATAAAGTTAATGGTTGGCGATAATTCTACTCCACTTTTTCTCTCCGGAGATTTAAAAGTTTTTCTCATTTACTGACAAAATCTCGAAAATGAAAATAACTATGCTTCGCAACGCGCTCTTTCCTCTCTCTCTCTCTCTCGCTATCCTCCGCAACACCAAGAAATAAATAGTAGTTTGATAGGCCATTGGCGAGCATGAAACGTAACATTTAGTTTGATGACCGCAAAGAGCCATAGATGAGGACAGATGCTATGAAAGTTAGATAATTGAAAGTTCCTGCTGACTAGCGGAGCATAAAATGAAACATATATAACTCACAGCGCGAACCAAGAGCTAAAGAAACGAGAAGAATGAGTCAGAGATAAGAACACAAGAAGAGAAGTCAAAAATAAGTTACCGACTCTGCAATATTTCGCAGACTCTCTCTCTCTCTCTCTCTCTCTCTCTCTCTCTCTCTCTCCCCTTTTGTGAGAATATGTCCACAATTGATTCACCATTAGTCAGTCTATTACTGTTCAATCTTTGACAGAAATCGAATTTTATCTTTTCGTAGAATATGATGTCAACAATATAAATTGTGGTCTACTATCTATATTGATGTCGTGTACTGAATGTAATAAATGTTTTTTAAAAGATTTTTTTCTGTGCGCGCGTTTATTTTAATAATAATAATAATAAACAGTTATTCTTCAATGATTTACCGCTATTATTGTTAGTAGTAAGCCTTTCTTTATATAATTCATTAAACAATTATATGATCGAAGGAATCAGAATTATTTTCTCTCTTCCTCTTTATATATGATTTTTCTGCCGAATAAAAAGAGAGGAAAAAGTATCTGCAGATATATTTAAGCGAATAATGGCTTTTATTCAATATTTGAGAGGTCAATAATAGAAAATTAAGCCAACTTCAGTAAATCACATCTCCTTTAGAAAAGAAAGCGAAGTAACAGAAGTAGAAGAAAATGTTGATAAACCTAATATTGTAACTTTACTTTACAATAGCAATTGAGTCTGCATTACCATCAACTTAACTTAACCAATGCTATTGCTCTGCAACAGTCAAGAGATACTTATTTAGATCGCTTTTTTGTTCGGAGAGAGGAGGGAGGAGAGAGAGAGAGAGAGAGAGAGAGAGAGAGAGAGAGAGAATCTTTTTTTATTGTATTAAGTATAATGAATATATCACACGATTCTGATAAAAACCATAACAGGCGATACAATAATGTTGTAATAAACGACAATACAGAATAATAAGATTAATGTGATCTAATATGAAAAATGCAATATCTCTGTGATTGAAATCTCGTGTCTATTCGATATTCGATACTCGATTAAATTCTAATGTTTATATTTGATAAATATCTACTTACATGTAAGCGTATTACTTATTAATTACATGGTCAGTATCGATATATGGTTAAAACTGAAAAATTTGATTCGCAGAATATAATAAGTGCTAGTTATACGAAATATATCAACAAAAAATAAATAAATAAAAAGAATAAAAAACGAGACCAAGAAATGAGGAAGTAATGAATTAAGGAACTCTAGAGTTTTTATTTTTAGTCTTCTGAAATAAACACTCATTTTAAGCAATGGTTTAAACAACATCATTGTATTCAGTGTACATTTCGTATTTGGTGTTTCGATTGCTTGCTTTGCAGCAATTATTATCCATAGCTTAAATTTTGACGATCTAAACTAATAAATAATTTTTGTACAAAAATATTTAAATTATTTTATAAATATAAATATTTTCTGAGCAAGAATTCATAAATAAATATATATACTTAGGGTTTGATTGATTACACGTAAAGATAGTCTGCTAAATATTAAACTCTTTCTGAACTTTGAAATTTCCCTTAAAACACATTAATTATAATTATCGCTGGGTTTTTTTTTATAACCGGTATTAATAATTTTTATAATTCAGTCCAAAATAAACGATCTCATAGATATGACGTCTGTCTGTTTATAGGCGTATCGCAGACTAAAATTAAACTCTGCATATGAAAGAATAAGAAACTTTGATTTTGAAAGTAAAAGTTTACATTTAACTCAGTAGTTAACCCATAACCTTACGATTTAATGAGTGCCAGAGAGAGACTAGAAAGTGAGCTAAATATAAATGAAATGCTTCTAAATTAGAGTAATAGTAATCTTGTTTTAGGATCAATTAATTGATGGACTTACTACTAGTTTGCACAGATCTTCACACAATTTTTTTACTAATTATTTTAATTGGAAACTATATGTTAAAAATAAAAATGTTTCTCATCAAAGAATTCTGAAATAAATTCTGAAATTTTATTTTACTTTATTTTATTCTTTTATTCTCCCCTTCATAAAAATATTATCACTACTTATTACAATCGCATTAAAATGTTGAGAGAGAGAGAGAGAGAGAGAGAGAGAGAGAGAGAGAGAGAGAGAGAGAGAGAGAGAGAGAGAGTAAGAAAAAAACTCATTTTATATTTAAAACACTAAAAAAATAAAGAAGCTAAGAATCTTAGCTTAAATAATAAATGAAACTAAGATGACTATATTTTGTTAATATTAAATAATATTAAAGAATGCAAAGTCGGTGTGAGTGTGTGTATGTACATATGTATTCTTTCGGTACAACAACTTGAAGCCCATTAAGCAGTTTTTAAATTGCACTTAGTTTTTCATTTTCATTTTATTTGATGCTCAACTTTCGTATAATTTTCCACTCTTTTTTTTGCTATCATCAACTATTCAAGTATTCATGTAACGCTACTTTTGATAAGTATTTTTAATAGACAGCAAATTGGTTTTACCCGAAACACTCGCTTCTATTTTAAATAACTTTAATATTAACGCTAATTTTTGTTATACCACTTTCTAGACGGTTTTCCGCACAATATTTTTTGCGCAGTATTTTAAGATTTTTTTTTCTTCTATGGCTGATATATATGGTTCTCGTTTCTCCGAAAAAAAATAAAGTAAAAGATTTTTATTTGAATTAGACTTTTAGTCAAAGTTTTGATCGCCATTAAACTAAAATGTTATTGAGTTTGCTATAATAAAATTTTGGCGTAAAACAGTGTGCGTGTATGAGAGTATGTGAGTGTGTGTGAGTGTGTGTGTGTGTGTGTCAGTGCATGTGTGCACAGTATTGTCAGTTCCCAAGAGTGTGACTGCATTACAGCAAAGTGA
>JAQIVF010000066.1:0-41454 GCA_034698365.1 Steganacarus magnus
GCAATTAAAGGCGCTTCAGTTAAACTTAACTAAAAAACTTTTGCGGAAATTCAATTTAAGTGAGGTAAGCATTTATACTGTATTCTATTGAAATAATTGAGTTATGAGCCTAAATTAGACACGTTGCCGATATGAGCTTAATCAGTATATATCTTGCAAATATATCGATATACTCGTTTAATTTTCTCCCCATTTAATTATTTCAACTATTTTTTGTTAGAAATATTTACTATAGGCTAAGAATCTCTGTTATTTCTATATACATTACTGACAAAAGTTTACTTTTATACACTTTGAAGTTTTTATTATTTCATTCATTAAATCAATAATGGATTTTGTGAGACACGCGATGACTCATACATGTTTGCTAAAAATCAATAGGAATCGCGTTGTACTGTGTTATTCCCTTCAGAATATATCTAATGAATGAGTTAAATGTGTATCAGTATCTGTAACAGTGTGGTTGTGTTATAAATTTAGAGCGCGATTTCACTAATGTTCGTGTAATCATTATAAATATGATATATAATGCATTAAAATATTAATGCACAGAATATAATATTGTTTAGCTAATTTGAGAGCGAGGTAACCATTTAGTTAACTTAAAAAATAAATATTATTTCAGCACATCATATAAATTCAATTCTATAAGCGTTGTTTGAATCTATACGCTTTATAAATAGGTGAGTGTTATCAAGTTTTTATTTGTTTTAGGTGTGTATGTGCTATACTTGGGTTAACTAAATAAGTGTTTTCCTCACACTATTCGATAATAATAAGTGAATTTTGATTATCTCAAAACTGATTGTTACGTAGTGTTAAAAGTAACGTCAAATGTCATCTCAAATAAAAGATAGAAAAAGCAATCATTTTATATGTGAAAATCTCTTTTAGACATCTAAACTCTCATTTAAACATAAGACTAGTTATTCTTAGGTGATAATTTCAATTATATTTTTTAAAATGTCATATTTGTGAATAATTAGGCAATAATTTTATGTTTAATGGCAGCGATGCAACAATCATTGTAAGAAAAGATATTAATATTTACATTAGAAGATTATTTTATTAACTTTCACTATTAGATTAGATAAAGTTATGTTAACTTTTATTATGATTATTCAGAAAAAAGTGAAAATGTTTACAATTTTTTTAATTTTAGCGAATTTATATTAATTAGTGAGATGTAAATTCTGGGAAAATTTTTTAACTCGATGTTTGTCTAATTTAAAGATAAAATAAATTTATAAAATAGCAATAAAATTTACAAGTTTTAATCGTTATTCACAATATAAGTTATAAACCTAGAATTTTATTTTTAAAGATTTGAAATAATTTATTTCGATTTGATAAATCTTTCTTTTTAGTGTAGTTTATGAATCTGTTAAATATATTCAATCATATAAGCTTATAACTTCTTTTTGTTTAAACTACTTAGTATTATGCATAATAAATTGCAAAATTTTGAAAATATTAAAATAAATTATTAAAATTAAAGAAAAGTAGTGCATATTTAATGGCATTAAATGTTTGTGTTTTTATGAAATGCATTTTTAAATTCTTAATTTGTTAGGTCTATAGTACCACAGGTCTAGTTCTACGATATATAGATTCTCGCAGAATTCTAGGCGGAGTTGACCTTAGTTGGCACTTCTGTTATAAAAATTTATAATATTTTAGATCTTAAAACAATATGTATATATCATAAAACAATAAATCCTTTAAACAAAACATTTAGTTGAACACTTTTAATACCCTATTTGCACCACAATTTAGCAAATAATAAACAAATATAACTCCGAAAAGTAAATAAACAAATTAAAGTAATTTTATTTTTAAATAATAATACTGTAAATTTGCTTAACACTATTAAGTGTGTCGTAAATTTTTTAAGTTAGCACACCTGCCTTCATAAAAAATTAAAAGCAAATTGTTGACTAATTATGCAATTAATGCTTTTATATTTTGCTACGAATACATTGACGATTAGTGTAATATAGAGTCACGATTTAACGTGACATTTAATAATCGAAAACAATGTTTACGTGCACTTAAGTATGATTTTCTAATAAAAGTTATTACTTGTGCGCAAAATTAAAAGACTTGACTAAAAAAATCTCATATTTGCTTTATAGTGTAACGAAATAACTGCACAATTATTAAATCTAAAAATGCATCTTTTTATATCTACTTATCAGATGACGGAACTAAACGCAAACAATACATCGCCACGAGCACAGTCAGCGCCATCACCGAAGACACCGCCAACAACACCGCCAGCAAACGCAACATCAAACAACTTTGAAGAAATGTTCAGAATTTTCGCCAAATTCGGTGACAGTAAAAGCACTGGAGACAGCATTACGCTAAGCAATAGCGATAAGTGGTTCAAACAGGCGAAAGTAATTGATGGCAAAAAGATCACAACTACAGACACTGGCATTTACTTCAAACAAGTGGCAAAGTATGTAAATATATGAGATAATAACACGCTGTAAAGCAATAAAAAAATTTGCGTTTTTTTACCTTAAGGACGAAAAAAGCGCTTTCATTGCAGGAATACGTATCGTTTCTTGAGAGTATTGCTAAAAATAAAAAAGTGGATTTTGAAGAGATTAAGCACAAGCTCGCTAATTCTGGTCCGCCATCAACCACTAAAACCACCGTAAGATTAAATAATTAGTTTGTTAATAATGAATTAACCAATTTGCAGCGCTCATCATTTATTTGTGCGCAAACAATAATTAATGAAAGTGTATTTTACTAGAATTGTGATCGCAAATTCTAGTCGTGTGTTACTTTCATGATTTGGCTATAAATTTTTATAACATATCGCAAATAGAAAGCATAGTTGTTTTTCTACAGTATTAGTTGTACTATTACAGTATATCATATTCCAGTTATTTATAAAAGACAAGGAATATTGTTTTCTACTTTATTTTATTACAAAAATAGTACGCATCACCCTATATAATAATCAGACCATCCTATAGTCTACAATCTGTATTCTAATTTTACTAAACCTAAATTTTTGTTAATTCACAAATAAACTGAAAGAAATATTTTCAGTATTTAAATTTGTGTCAATTATAAATAATAATTTTGTTAAATCTAGACAACAGTAAATAGTGGTGCTGTGGCGCGATTGACGGATCACACCAAATACACGGGTTCTCATAAACAAAGATTTGACGAAACAGGAAAAGGCAAAGGAAAGGCTGGCCGAGAAGATGTTCACGACAAGTCCGGTTATGTGACTGGTTTTAGTAAGTCGGAGACTGACGGAAACAATGCGGAGAAAAAAACTTAATTGAGTTTAATGCGCAACAAATTGTGTACATTTGTTATTATTTTTCAATTCAAAAAGAAAATCTTTACACGACTGTTTTTATTAGCATAGTTTAATTCATTTTAATTCGATTTTACTGTAAATAATCAATTTGTTATTACAAATTCATTTTTAATATATACATTTATAGTATAATTTTACTTATTAATCAAGTTTTTTGTTATTTAAGTTACATAACAGTAACAGTTTTTTAAAATGTCCCCAAAAAATCGTTCGTAAAAGAAAAAAAACTTAAAAACGAAAAAATCCCAAAACTTAAAGATGTTACCAAAAAAATTAATTTCTTTTTCATGAAAAAAGAGACATTTCATGATCAAAAAAAAAATTTCATTATAACGCATTTTAAAAGCACAATAATGAAAATAAAATATTTGCAACATAATAGTTAGACTAATAAATATCTCATCGGATTTACAATATTCTGCAAATTAATTAAGAAAAAATAATAATTTATGGCTCACATTAGAACAAGAACTAAAACTATAAATTTAAGAGTTACCTAAAATTATCTTTAAAATACATATTATTAAAGATTTGTTTATTTAATAATAATAATAATTTGATTATATGCGCGTTTTTTTCGTGTCTAATAGATTTTGTTTTAATGTGAGACAAAATAAGAATTTACATACGCTTAAATATACCAAACATTTTTTAATAATATTAACATTGTTAAAGTTAACTTTCAAATATCTTTTAAAATTCATTTTCTTTCCAAAAACTGCGGATTTTCAGTAAAGATTAAGTAATTAATTAATAATAATAAATATTTTTCGAGAGCAATTAATTAATTGATTTAAGTATAAAAAAATGAAATATGTATTCATAATTTTAAGAATTGGCATAATCATTATTGTTTGTATACCTTTTTTGCTTTTTGTGTGTGTTTTTTGCTATAATTAATTAATGGAAAAGTAGATTCAGTTTAACACGTGTGGAATCAAAGTAGATTTTTATGTGTTAAGATAATAAAAACAAAAAACTTATATATATCAATGTTGAGTTATAAATAAATGAGAATTCAGTTCAAAATTGAAGTTATGAACAAAAATAAAACGAAAGAAACAATTCCCATAAAAAAGAAAAAAAATGATGTATATAGTTATGAGTGAAAATTAATTATATTATTTATTACTGTCTGCCACTTGTGGTGAATTGGCTGGTGTTATGGTTTGCGTACCAACTGATAGCTTATAATCGGTTTTAACCGCAAGACACTCTAATAAGTCGTCTTCAGTGGTGTTTGTGGAAGCATCCACTGTGTTTCGCGATTGCATGTACTGATATGATGCTGAACTAGAAGGCAAAAGAATGGCACTCGCAGTTGTCACTGTCTCCTCGGAGAAAGCACCAGAAAATTCAGTTGTCATCAGCCCTTGTATGTGCTCAGTATTACAATATACGAGTTCTGGAAGAGGCTGATCACCTTCAGTCGTCAACTCGTCCAGAGTATTGATTTCCTCAGCCATGTCTTGCAAAAAACCCTTCGAAGCACTTTCAATATCTTCGTCAATGTCTGAATTGGCTGATGCTATAGAATCCTCGCAATCATTGTTCAAACTACTATTAACGGGTTGGCAATCAGTGTCACTGTTAGTCATTGATTCACTAATTCTACTGCTTGTGCTAATAGTTTTCTCTTTAGTTTGTTTCTCCCTTTTCTCACCTGATTTTAATAATTTCTCTTTCTTAGAAGATTTCGACACACTTTTCCGTTTCTTTTTGCTTTCGGCTAATGATTCTTCGAGTTTAGTTTTCTTTTTCTCCACTTTTTGTTCCTTTTTCAGCTTCGCTGCGATGTCTCGAATTCGTTTTAAATGCTCAAGAGATCGAGTTAGTCGTGGAATATTAATACTGGATGACGACGACGAAGAGTTTGGCAGTGATTCCGATGATGAGGAAGAAGTGGTAGAAGACGAATGCAGACTGATATCCGATGGAAATCTACGCAAGCGTTTATGTTTTTTCTCGATTTCGATGATCTGTTGCTTAATTAATCTCTCTTTTTCTAAAGCTTCGGCATCTTTTGGAGGCGAAATTCTTTTTGAGCTTCGGGTTAATCTTCTTGGCTGTGGACTAGTTTTAGGTTTGTTTTTTCCCTGCGATGTGACATTCGCTTTGGGTCTTCCCGGAGGTCTCGGAGATGGACTTTTGCTGTACGAATACGTTTTTCGTAACATTACTTTGTTTTTGAATTTATCGTCTTCATGTGCAGACTTGGCATACTTTGTTTTATGCTGCGATTCCAATATCTTTTTCCTATTATTCTTAGGTTTTTTATTCGATGAGTCACTTTCACTATCACTAAAGAAATGGTAATCAATGAGAGGCACCACTGGTTTGGCTTTTCTCTTCTGAGGTCGAACACCGACATGACTAGTATTAAACTGTTTCGATTTTCTATTTACACGATGCAATAATAAAGCTGTCGATAGCGATGACAATGAATGAGTACAAATGGAAGAGTGATGAGAACGTAATACGCGTTGAGATATGTTAGCATTTGAATTCACAGTCGTAGTGCTCACTATTTTTTCTTCGATTTGATTATTATTATAACTAAAGTTCCGTAAACGCTGTCGCGTTTGGATGCCTTCCAATTGTTTCGATTCACTTTTTTCATTACTTCTTTTCAAATCCTTATTCTTAATACACTTAATATGATTGGACGGAGAAGACGTCTTTTTATCGATTCTTTGCTGTTTGTATTTTTCCTTAAGAATGTTATAAGATGTCGATGACGTCTCATTAGATGCTAACGCATTGGGATTGAGTGCACTTCGTTTGGAATGAGATTTTGAAATTGGCTGAGAAGATAATGAAGCGGATGATGACGATGGTCTGAGTTCTCTTTGTTTTTTCATATTAGTGTTATCACAACATTTCTCTTGCAATCGTTTTAAAGGTTTGCTTAAACATTTTGTCTGATCACTAATACTATTATCATTTACTTTCATTATATCACTTTTTCTAGTGGCAGAAGTAGAGGGATTCACACTGGTCTTACTGCTCAGTGATGTAGCTTTGCTTACTGTACTCGAAGCACTTCCTCTTCTGTCCGTACTGTTAATGCGACACAAGCTATACTTCTCGTTGGTGTTTGTGTCAGTTTGCTCGTTGTCATCAACTAAAGACATGTCAGTATCACTGTTCGCATTCTCCTCAGTAACGCTTGCATTCAACATTTTCTTCTTATTCATACCAATAAAGTCAAGACTTGGAGGCAGAAGTGGCGAACGACGTAAGCAGAGAAATGTGAGAAAGTCTTCAGTCTTAGGTCTTTGGTTGGGAAAGAGTTCGACGATAGGAGCGGTGGGAACGACACCCACTTTGAATGGCGTAGATATGGGACTGTTATTATTAGATCCCTGAGCAAACTTTCGTTGTGCGGGTATTCGCGCTCTTCGAGCCAGAGATAGCAGACACAGGTTGTTGTCGTCCACTGTAGCGCTCTCTTTGCCATCACTAGAAGACGCAACCTTTGAGCAAATACTACTGTCGTCTATATTCTCCGAATATTCGGCGCTTTTCTCGTTATTTGTTTGATCACAGTTACTGTACGTGTTGTTTGTCTTACTATTACTACTATTATTGGTATTATTGGCGTTATTGGTTCGTTTCGCGTCTTGAAGTGACGCCAGTAATGCCTTCTTAAGCTCTTTCTCCTCAGACCAACACAACACACTCGCCTGTTCGTGGTATAGGTATGCCTAATAATTCAAATAATTAATAAAGTTATGCAATAAGTGAAGTGATCATACATTAGCTCGTTGTGCTGCATGTCGTTTCGGTCTTTTGTTAGTATTATCATTACTCTCGCTGTCAGGCATTTCATCAAAACAAACAATTACTCAAATACTTTTCATATACTTTTAATGAATCATTTTAAAACCACTATTAATAGCGCCACAAATCATTTCTACTCATATTTCAATACACGAATGTATCGCAATATTAAAAACAAAACTAATATTTCATACATAATAGTATTTCTATATATTAGTGTTTACAATATAATTAAAGGCATTGAATGCACGCTCTATTCAATTCACTGCACTGTATATCATAATAAGTCTGATATCACGTAAACACCTCTACATCTATAAACAATTATCTGTTAAAAGTATTCCACACATCCTTTTCCGCAAACTTTTATTTCTTTTTTCATAATATTGATGCTAATGCGTCAGTAAATGTTTGTATTTGATATCATTTCAATGACAATGACATTTAAAGTTTTGTATTTTATTTTTCACAGAAAATCCGAGGTTTATATTAAAAACGTCATTAAACTATAATACGTTTAAAACGTTTACCAGTTTATTAGTTAATGCGTTACTCGTTAAGAAAGCAAATCACTTTAACCCACGTTCATGATTATTATAGTGAAATTCATTACAAAAATTGTTCAAAATATATTATTATATATATATAAATATGCATATATAGAGATAAAAATTAATTTTATCAGTTTATTTGTACGAATTTAGTTTGGTTTAAGTACAAGTTTAGTTTAATTTACGGTTTATAGGTATTGGAAACTTAAACCTTTGGCATCTTTAGAGTGGTTTACAATTTATTTTAGATAAAAGTTATATTTGATAGTGTTTTTATTTGTTTAAAAAATTTCCTGAATTTTATTATTATTGATTATTTTATTTCTTAAGAAATTTAATCTTTTAAAACTGGTTAGCTTTTATAGCACCATAAAACCAGTTTTAAGCAAATCAGCGAAACATTGCATTGGTTTTACCTCTTCTGAGTGTCATTTTGAGATATCGATCAGTATTGAGTATCCGCTGAAAGAAAGACGAATGTCTATTCTTGTATTGCTATCAATTATGATATATTGATTATGACATATTATCCGATTTCTAGACAACTAATTAAATTAATAGTTTTGAGAAAAGTGAGAAATAAATTCAATATTGAAACATGTCTTCTAATGCTATTTCAATGAAGTGAATACATTTTTCGTACGTTTCAAATGAAAAAGTGAACATATTTAACATTTGACATAATTAGTGACATCTAAAATGTAAAAATAAAATGTTTCTCAATTTACAACCAAAGTTAATACTTGATTTGCATTGCATTGCATCATAATTGCAATATCATTCCAATATATGGTAGTGTAATGATAATATCCTAAATTTGCGTAGAATAGAATTATCTCTGGAGTTTATTAGAGATTCAGTAAAACGAATCACATTTTAGAGGCCTAATGGGTTATGTCCTAAAACGCAGTCACCAAAAATAATATTGTCATCTGTTACAGAATTTACATAAAAATTAATTTATTTTAACAATAAAAAAATTCAATTTAAAGCAGTTATTAATTTAATTTTAAACTATAATCTTATTAATTAATTTCGTACATAACCGCCTAATGGCCACAACAGATCGCTTTGTGCGAGTGTTTAATACTTTAAGGAATGCTTGTATGGTCTAAAATGTACAGTACATTACAGCATAACATTTATGAAAAGTGTTAAGAATTTTTATTATTTTTAAGTTAAAACTTTTAATTTAAAAGTAGAAAATTCGTTGAATTTTATTATATTTTAAACAAAATTTTGAACAATTACTTAACGTTTGCAAATAATAAGGCGTAATATGATCGCCTAAGGTTATGGGTTATACAATACATTTTGAGGAAAAATTCAAAATTATAATGCATTTCATAGAAAAATGCACTTTTTTGAAAAATGCACGACGAAAAATCAAAATTTGGATAACAATTCGATGAGTTTTGACCACACATTCACATAATAAATAATCCAAAGCATAGAGCAGACGCACAACAAATATAGACATTGAGTAATGATTACATCACACATTACTACTTACGAGTGAGAGACACATTTGCGCACAACTTTCTCTTTTTATTTAATAATAAGTGCCAAACGAGTGCTGCAAATGTTGCAAACTAACCCATAACTCATTTCTCAAGCAAGAACTGTGCACATATTTACGATCATATGTACAATAAAAGCGATATACAGTTTAATGAAGTGTGTATGTAATTATATAATAATTGCTTTGAGGAAAAATACTTATTTTTTTCTATGCCAACACACAAATGATCGTAAATTTTAAGATTTGAAATATAGTATTCAGTTTTGATATCGTTATTGATATACCACTTCATAGTAAATAAATAGACAATCGATAACAACAAACAAAATATGACACAAGTGTTGTCACGTTTAATAGCCGACAATGTATACAACAGACAAAATGGTATTCATTACAAGCGATTACTGTTTGTCACGTCCTCATCGGCGTCGCTATTGTTTTGGATTTACAACGTCATTAAGAAGAGGAATATCTCGCGAAAGTAAAAGTTATTTTTTTATTTTTTAAATAAATTTATTAAATTACAATTTACAGTTCGGTTAACGATGAGCTCACTTACGCTTTCGCACAAAAAGTAAAAAAATCCATTTGGTTATCTAAATAATTATATTTAAATTAAATTTGATAACTAAATATTAGGGTAAATCAAAAACAAAACTGGAACCGATGGCCAAAGTATTTGCCGATTTGAGGAGAATATTAAAACTGATTGTTGGGAAACGTGAATATTCTTACGCTGTCGGTAATAATATTTGATTTACTAGTTTATTACTGCAATTACGATATTAAATATATTTGCGTTTAAAAGGTATTGCCGTAACTCTTGTATTGCGGACATTATGCGATCTTTGGATGATTCAAAATGGCACACAAATAGAGGCCGCTATTATTACTGCCGATGTGAACAAATTGAAATCTAATTTATGTTAGTCTGCATTAAATTATGATTTTCTAATTTTACAATTAATTTAATAATTGCCATAAATTTTCGTTGTGGATATTTAGATGAATTTTTAATATCGATGCCACTTTTGGCTCTCGTTAATAATGGCTTAAAGTTCTGTATCAATCAATTAAGACTTGGCCTGCGATACAAATTGTCAGTTTTGCTTTACAACCAATACATTGACGGTATGTTTGTTTTATTATTTTGTTTGTTTGTTTGTTTGTTTGATTGGAAAATTTATGAAATTGATTTTACAAATATGTTTATTGAAAATCAAACTGTCTTGCTTTCACATCAAAATAACTTTTTTTAAATGACCTTATAATGATCTATTATATCTTAAATGGTGTAAAAAATAATAATTAATGAGCGTAGCGTAACTTGTATAACAGGTTGTAAGCCTATATTAATAGGTAAATTTTACGAAAAACGAGGAAAATTTTCAAGTATATTTGCATTCAACTATAACAGTGAACGTGAGAAAACGCTTTATAATTTTAACGATGCATTTCAAATGTGAAAATTTATTTCTAAGCTTTTAATATACTTTATTTTTTCACTGTACAAAAATATGCAAATATGCCGTACAAAAGGTTTTTTGTATGCAAACGCTTACTCAAAAAGAACTAATTTACAGCATTAAAAATTCTTAGATTTCATTTAAATAATTAAACATATCTTAACTGAACGCACAATAAATTGCTCTAATTTTTTGAGAAGTTTTTAACTATCTTTTAATTTTTAATTCAATTTTAACTCGGATTTCATTCTTTATCTGACTCCGTGTTTAATAAATTTTTTAATTTGCTAAAAATAGGATATAAACAATTCGAAATAGGATATAAACAAACAAAAATTTTATCTCTTTCTTTGTTAATTAAGATTAAAGTTTATAATTTAATCAAGATTATAATATTATTTGTTGCCAGTGTATTGTATTGATACTATTGTATAAATTTATGCCAAAGTATTGTTTACGCTTTAGGTTTATTTCTTAACAGAATTTGATGAATACTTTATTTAGCCCTACTTACTCAATTTTTAATTGCTTAAGTGTTATACTTTATTGTTATGCGCTAAAGTGGTTTCTAAGGCGAATCGATTTAATATAATTTTAAGTAAAAACAAATTATTAATAAATTAACTTTAATTGTGAATGTTGTAACGCTGTTGACTATGATGGGGCACTCGTAACAATTTGTATATGATTAAGCTGTGAAATTCGATTGATTTATTAGTTTTATGTGAGATTGGCTCACGTTATGCACAAACGTGATGGTCATGATTGTGAGCGTGTTTGCACACATGACTCTGCAAACTTTATCTTTGTTATGTAACACTTTTTGTTTGTGAACAGTACTTTTATGTATTGTTTAATATCATATCTAAATTATAATTTTGATTTATTAGGTCTTACTTATTATCGGTTAAATGTTTTGGATACACAATGTCAAAATATAGATCAATTATTAACCAATGATGTCGAAAAATTTTGTAATACTATAGTAGATGTCTATTCCAATATTTCTAAGGTTTAATTTTACTAAAAATTTTTTTAAGTGATTTATCCTAATATTTTATTAAACAATTTTTAGCCTTTTTTGGATATAATAGTTTTGGTACAACGTTTATCAGTTACATATACAGGTGCGACCACTCCTGCCGGTATGATTGCCTACCTTATTGTTGCTGGTAAGTCATCATTATTATAGTAATTTCTATTATTAAATTCCTAAATAAATATTACTTTTAGGTACTATTTTAACGAATGCTCGCCGACCATTGACTGCATTAACCGTTAAAGAAACGCAATTAGAAGGACAGTTACGTTACATTCATACGCGAATAATATCGAATTGCGAGGAAATTGCGTTTTATCAGGGAAACAAAAAGTATTGCTTTATTTATTGAATACAATTGAATTAATTATTTGTTTATCATTTTAGAGAGCGATTAACTTTGCTCAACGCGTTAAATCGATTACGTTCTCATTTATATAATTTATCGTTATTTAAATTTAACATCGATTATCTCGATAATGTAATTGCAAGATGTAAGTAACGTGATATTCGCTGCAAGAATTTTTATGAAAAATATTTTTTAAAATATAAAAATTTAGACTTAGCAACAGTATTTGGCTATTTATCACTTTCAATACCATTTTTAACCGGACGTTATAAAAATGATCCACAAGCTGTTCGCTTAGAGGTTAACAATAATTATTTTTAGCTCATTTTTGATTTTCTATTATTTTTTCTACCAGTAAATTGGGAATACTGAGAAATGTTAACTAAAATAAAAAATGTTAACTGTTAATAAACACAAAGATAATTTATAGTTTATTTTTAGACTTACTACAAATCAGGTCGAATGATGGTTAAATTAGCAGAATCTATTGGTAGACTCGTAATGGCTGGACGAGACTTTACTCGTTTAGCTGCGTATACTTCAAGAGTTACACAATTAATGAACAATATTGAAAGGTATTGCGCAAATTCTTTTGCAAATAATAGAGAGAAAATATTCCATTTATTTTAGTATATTCGAACTGAATTATTTTATCAGTTTAATATATTTACCGTACTTTGAAACATTAATTATATATTTTATCTAACGTTAGTATTTATTGATAATAGATAATATTAATTATTAATACTGTATATCAATGATGTTAAATTTATAGTAATCGATTCAGTAAGCAAATAACTGCGTCTAACATGAAATCCAATTCAATGTATTACGAATCAAACACGAACGATGATTTGGTTCCCGGCGCTGGCATCGTTGAGCTTTGCAATCCTCAAAATCCAGTGATTCATTTTACCAATGTCCCCCTTTGTACTCCGAATGGTGATATATTAGTGCAATCAATAAATTTTGCTGTCAAAATGGGACATAATATTATTATTACAGGTATTTGTTTATTTATTTAAAAAATTCCGAAATAAATTTAACGTACAAACATAAAATAAAAAGGTCCGAATGGAAGTGGAAAATCATCACTTTTCCGTTTGCTCGGAGATTTGTGGCCATTATATGGTGGAAAACTTGTTAAACCTACTAATGATAAATTGTTTTATATTCCACAAAGACCTTATATGGCATTAGGTATTGATTTTTGAGCAATCTTTTATCTTTTTTTATATTTTAGAATATATTTTCTATAGGAACATTTTTATTTTCTTATCGCAACTTTTTATAGGAACATTTCGTGAGCAAATAATATATCCCGATACACATAGCGATATGTGCGCGAAAGGAATCACTGATGAGTGTTTATTGGATATATTAAAAATTGTGAGCGCAAAAACCTTTTCTCTGAGAGCTATAATAAATTTAATAAATTGACTTTGAAGGTGCAAATCGATTATTTAGTGGAACGCGAATCGTGGACATCGATTCAAGACTGGCAGGACGTATTAAGTGGTGGAGAAAAGCAAAGAGTAGCGATTGCCAGGTATTTATTTAATTAAAACACGCATCCAATATATAAATCACTACTTAATTTAGATTACTGTACCATAAACCACAATTCGCTATTCTCGATGAATGCACATCTGCTGTAAGTTTTTGTACTTTCTGTAAAATTCTTTAATGATTATAACTTAATATTTCGTTTCATAAAAGTTTTTGTCATGTTTATTTAAATTTATAGGTATCGGTAGATGTGGAACAAGCTATATATCAATATCTATGCGATGAAGTGAAATGTTCGTTACTGAGCGTCACTCATCGCGTTAAACAGTTGCAACAATACCATCACTTTGTTTTACAGTTAGTATATTATGTTTTCTAGTTTTGACATATTATTTCTGAACAAACTCAAAATCAATGCTATAGTGCTTATCAATTCATATTTTTAACTCAGATTCGACGGATGTGGTGGTTGTGTTTTCAAGGCGTTATTAGACGATGACGATTCTGTTGTTTTATAACATCAGTCATAGCAGCTAAACTTAGCTAATTTTATTACATCACAATATTTTATTATTATTATAAACATTATCAATTGATCAAATGTGGTCAAAATTAATGATTTTGTAATTGTTTTTAATAAATATTTTAATTTTTTTAATATAAAAAACGTTTGCATCTAATCTTATAATTGAAGAAATAAGATAATCACCCCCTTATCTCCCACAGGAAGATAAAGTGAAACTTTGGCGAACTCGTAAAAATGTCCAGTTGCTATGTGGGATAAAATGGCAGTTTTTCTCCACTGGTCATAGAGTGTCACTTTTTTCCCCAGTAGGAGATAAGGCGATGAAAACGGTAAATATAGTCAATATATCACTTTCGAGTTAAATGGTTTTTATTTATAAAGCATTTTATTAAATTATAATGTATTATTATTATTAATATTACGCTGACAATTATGGCACCAACTGTTTGATAATTGCTTTTGGTGCTCATTCTGTTTATTTGAACACTCAATTCTAAGCTGTTTTATTTCATTCTCCAGTTTCATTATTTCGCACTCGTAATCGGATTTTTCTTTTTTAAGGATAAAAACTTCTTTATTAACGCATTCCAATTTATTTAATAACAGTTTTGATTCCTCTCTCGCCTTATTTCTTTCATTCCTTACTTTACGCCATTTTTCTCTCCAATTCGATGTACAATCACTCCACCATTTCATTGTCTAAACAGAAATTTTTAATTAAGTAAATAATCAAAATTCTATAAAAAAGTCAATAAATCCGATAACATATTTTTCCAATACTTTTTCCATTTGCGAGAGGCGTGTCTTCGCTTCCTCTAGTTCTCGTAAATGGTTATCAATCGATTGCCACTCGTTATTAACATTAGAGTTATGATTGGTGTGATGGTTGGTTGTTGTGTTGATATGTCCAGCACTAGAGGTGGTGGCTGTTGTCAGCTCAGAGTATCGATCCATCGAATATATTTGACTTAATTGCGACAAACGTTTTTGATATTTAGGTATTGGATCAGACATAACTGCAATAATATTTTTATATCACATTTTCAAAAATTTTTGGCAAAATATTAATCTTTTGAGAAATAAATTTTCCATTACTTTGAAAACTAATTGCACACATAATTTTGCTTATAACGCGACACAACCATGTAATATGAACAACAACTAACCACCGAAATTTCACCGCAAATTTAGCTTAAAAACCCGCTAAAATTCGAGACATTAAATAAGTTAAAAAGTTTAACACTGATTTTTTTACGGGATTCAGTTGCGATGTTATTTATTTGGTTATAATTCAGATTTTCCAGCAGATGTCGTTAGTGTGAGAGTTACGTCATCACATTAGTGAAGAGCTACAATGTATTGAACTGATAGTTTAAATGCCATGAACAAATTTTTTTAGTTTGAAGTGATGAAGAGCCACAATAAAGTGGTGATATTGGGGGCGAAAGCGTGCGGCAAAACGTCAGTATTAGATCACGTGATCAATGGCACCAGAAATAAGTTTAAAACCGAGTACGAGCCGACCATTGAAGATATCTATTGCGCGATTGTCGACACCGATCGACTCACTAAAGAGAAAATATATTTCTTTGATACTCCAGGAATGGTATGTCATATATTTGATTACCGTATATAAACCTAAACATTAATTAAAAAATGATATATTGATTTGTAGTGCGCGCCACTCAATATGGACGCAATCAAAATGTATTTGTCATACGCTGATGTATGTGTTGTTCGCCACATTTATGCGATTATAATATCCAAAATGTTTTCTCATTAAATTTTAGGGCTTTATTCTGACATACGCTATAAATGATAAAAACTCATTTCTTATTGTGGATCACATTAAAAAAGCGATCGATAGACATAAGGATAAGAGAGAGGTTTTATTTCTTATTTAAATATTTTGATAGTCTAATAATTTAATGCATTTATAAAAAGATACCGATAATAGTAATGGGCAATAAAATCGATAAGTTCCGAGAACGACAGGCCGACTTTGACGAGTGTCAGAATTGGGCGCAACACGAACGCGTTAAGCTGTTTGAAGTGACGGCCACTGAACGAAAAACGCTTGTCGAGCCCTTCGTGTATTTGGCGTCAAAGCTTAATATTCCGCAGAATAAGACCTCATTTCCGCAATTGAGAAAATCTAAAACTGGAAATATTTCTCTCGAGCTGTAATGAATTATTCCCGAA
Source organism: Steganacarus magnus (assembly GCA_034698365.1). Lineage (NCBI taxonomy): Eukaryota > Metazoa > Arthropoda > Arachnida > Sarcoptiformes > Steganacaridae > Steganacarus > Steganacarus magnus. Next base: position 16,300 of record JAQIVF010000066.1, read on the forward strand.
ATACAATGGTACACATATTTTCTACGAAAAAAAGTTTCGTTTTCCCCTCGATTACTATAATAGTATTATATTTTATACTTATTTTTAATATTTATATGTTAAATCTATTTTTTTTGTTTTGTTGTTAAAACGTTAGAATACTTGCACACAACTTAATCATATGTTTGCTATTTACTCTCTTACTCTTTATTAGCTTCTATACTGATATTTACAACTCACTTAAAATTTATATTTATTACAAAACAATTGAATGTAAGATAATATTCTTACGAATTCGTTAATTAAAATAATGATCCATAATTTTTAGTGTCGTTAATGCAAAAATGATTAAATTTGATTTTGACTCGATAATAAATTTATTTGAAATGAATTTTGTAGTGCTTTTACTTTACGGTTACTTACCATTAAAATACTATTATTTATTTACGAATTACTATATTACTCATCAATTTCAGTAGTTTTATTTTTACCTACTGATACGTCAAAGTATGTAAATGTGAATTGAGTGCTGGCGGATAGAAATTATTTTATTTCGGATCTGTTTCGTGTTAGATAGACATCAAATGCATCAAATACTTTTTCGCTTAACTATTAAATTTCAACAATTATTCAAAACTTTTAAAAAAACAAATACACTATTTTACGTCTTTATAATAAATTTTAATTTAATATATCAGTTTTTGTATTTTGAACATCATATTTACATTTAATATTAATAATGCGTTTTATCTGATAATTAAAGGTTTTTTAAAATTATTATACAATAAAATTTGTATTAATTTGATTGAATACAAATTTTTTAAAATAACGAATAAAATAAAAATATTTACAATATTTTAAAATGTGAAAATTTTTTAATATGAATGCGATCCAAAGTTAGTCTGAAAATTATTCCTTGAAATTTTAATATTAGCACATGAAGCACACAAAAAAACAAATTTACGTGTTTATGCGAAGACAAAATAATTTTTCTTATTTTATATTATTGTTTGAGTTATACTTTTTAAAAGCTTTAAAAATTTATTGGTCAGTTTTTGCAACAAAAAAAATAAATATTACGTAAAATAGATATACCGTCTGTATTAGCAAAAGACAAACATTGAAACTTAAAAACATAAGAACTGAAAACTAAAAATAATAAATTTTATCAACACTTAAAAAAAGTTCGGACATCACTAAAAATATATAAACATGTTTGTTTGAAACAAAACTTTAGAAAAAGAAAAATAAGGTAAATGCTTATTAAAAAAATGCATAGCAATTATTAATATAGACGTTTTCATTGATACCGGTAAATGTGTTTTTATCTTATAAGTGGCAATTAAATTCAATATCTCGATCTGATTTAGACCGTCATATCAATTTCAAACTACAAAACTGGAGCATTATGTTACTTCGATAATCAACGAACTTTTTAAAATCCAAAAGGTGTTTATAGCAACACATTTAACATTTGTCTAAAAATATATATGTAATTTTAAATTTTTACTTTATCTTATTAAGCAACTGTTAAATGCGGTTAAAATAAAGTTATAAAACAGTGATATAACGTTATGCGTTCATTATTTGCTTTGAATATACCATATACAGTTAACTTGTGTATTTTAGCGAATTATAGGTTCAAAGTCCACTATATTGAGTGAAGTTAATTCGCGTTTGCAATTTCCTGTTTATATGTTAATCACGTTGTAAGATAAATAATTGCACAAAGCATTATAAACAATACTATTTTGTCACAGTTAATAATGCTATGGTTTATAGTGCTGCAAACATTTTGTCAATAGGCTAAGAAATTAAAGCGGAGAAACAAAAAAAATTAAAAAAATGTATTGGTCTAAAATTGAACATAAATAAAAAAAGTATAACACAATATTGTGTCGCTTAAAGTGCTAACGATTATCAGTGCATAAGGAATAGACACGAAAATGTTACTCAGAATTAGTCGTAATAGAAGTAATTGAAGTCAACTCGTCTTTGCTTACATTCTCGGATATTGGCTTTTCATTCTCTATTTTCTGATTATTCAGTGGTGTGGGAGGCGGTGATAATATGTTGATTTCTTTTTCTCGTCTATCAATTTTGTAAGCGTCTACAAGTTCATCAATTCGTTCCGGAGTTGGACCCCATTTCAAAAACCCGGCGTCATTTTGCAAGAACACGATTAACGTGCCGTGAGCTGACTTCACGTTTAAATCGTTTTTATCGCAAATGTGTTGAAACCCGTGACGATATTCGTGCTCAAACGCTGATATAACTATATGTTTTCGTTTATATTTGCTACTTTCAAGTTTTGTGATTACTTTGGGCGCTGGATCTCTCCATTCTGGCACAAAAACAATAAACGAAAGCGGTTCGGATGTGTTCGATAACAATCGGTCAAAATGATCGACTGTCGCTTCCATTAATTCCTCGCAAAACGGAGGATTCGCTTCAAAAGAACCACACACTGGATAAAAATTCAATATTGGCCTGAAAATAATTTTGAAAAATTGAGAATTATTTTGTGAAAAAAATAGTTGTCATTTAAATAGAATTACCCTCTCGAACCAAAATACGAGTCAGTGTCGGCAAATGCGGAACAGTATTGCCTGAAGAAGCAATTTAATGGCGACGCGAAACACTCAAAAGTCACTCCAAAATGTTTTTGTAAAACATTAAAAACTGATAGCGGAAGCGCTCCTTGCGTTGACGAACCTTCGTTATGGCCGAACCATGTCTGATATCGTTTAAGAAGAATCCAAACACGAGTCAAAAATAAGAGAAACTTTTTGTCGTCGTGACAGTTATAACGATAAAGCTGTTCCAACTTTTGAAAATAAATGGTACTAATTCTTAACAGTTCACCCTTATATCGAAAAAGTGTCATATCTTTATCAGTAAAAATATTGACTTGTGGCAGCTTCGGACAGGGATGTGCTAACAATGTTGCATAACAGTAAACTTTTCTCGTGTTTTGTACTCTTAATGGTCCGCTCTCTTTCAGTGCTTCCAGTTTCAGTATTTCACTATTTTTTTCGTGTATTTTCTTAGCGTAATCACACGACAGATGATAAATTTTCATGCAAATGCCTTCCACTGATGCTTTGGCTGCTTCGGTGATATGTGGCTGACACTGTTGCTTGAGATGTGCGAGTCGTTCCTGATAGTCCTCGAATGTGGCGTTCAATGTCTTCCTAATCCATTGGAACGCGTCTTCGACATTCCACATCACTATCTTCCGACTTTCGGCCGACGCGTTATAAGTTTCAATTAACTTTTTGGCCGCTTCTGCGTATTTTGAGAGTTGCTTTCGCGCTTCACCGGAATATTTAGGTCGAACTAATTTGATAGGAATATCGTTCATTATCTCGTTGTACATCGAACGCGACACTTCTGGGTAACAATCACTGGGAATTAAGGGATCGCAGCCTTTGTCCACAACTCTCCTCTCCATTAACCATCTATTAAACGATTCTTTAGGTGTTTCGATATTTTCTCTGGTGTGACACATTTCATTGTACTGTTGTCTGAGTTTAGTGACTAACGAAGCTCTCAATATTTCTACGTCTGGATGTGAATGATATATGAGTGACGGCGCTCTGTCCCAAATCACGCAATTGGTGTGCACTTCCAAATCCCACGGACCGTTAAGAATCATTTTTTTAACCGGTGGCTGAGCTGCCATCGAATCGTCCATCGAAAGCGACCTCTTTTCACCAACTCGTGGCCAATGAAGAACCGGTGGAGCGATCGATGGCGCGACTGCTTCCATGGGTGTGGGAGGAGGTTCTGATGATTGTATGCCTAATGGATCGGTTATAGGATCATAGCCACCAAGCGATGGCATATCCCAAAGCGATTCATTAGTTATCTTATTAAAAAAATATGGTCGTCCCTCGCGTTTACTCCAAAACTTTCTCCAACCGGTCTGTAATAGTTCTGGAGGTAAATCGTGCACCGGATCGCCACTATTGGTTGATTGCGGTGGTGACAGAAATGGTACCGAAGTTGTCAGCACGTGATTGTTGTTAGAAGAGCTGTTTGTCACCAGAACCGCTGGTAATGACAACTGTCGCGATATTTCATTCTTTGGTATATGATTGATGCCATTGTTATCATTATTCAATGTCTTCATTGAATTAATCTCTAATGAATTATTATTATTATTAGAGATATTTGGTGATAATGTCACACAATCGTTGCCGTTGTTGTTATCTTCGAGTTTGGTCGACATTTCTTCAGCTTTAATCATCGATTAACAAAAATCTATGACAACACATATTTGAACAGAAGAATTCACTTTTCATAAGTAATTAAAAATAAAATTATTTCACACCGATTTAGTTCAATAATTGGCGCTCAGATTATATACACTGCTAACGTAAACAGAAGCACGTGAAACATGTATTTGTCAATAGAGAGTCAGTCGTTCACATAACATAACATTACACACTTATGCTATGAATGCATAACTTCTAATAGTAAGCCGTAAAACTATTGCAGCGCACAATATAATTATTATATGCAATCATATTAATTTTAAATACACTTTTATTCGCAAAACTTTTTGTTTCACGCATTTCGGAAACTTTGTTTATTTTCAACAGTATGTATAATTTTTCGTGACACCAGTGATGACACAAATTTGTTTAAAAAATAGTTATTTCCAATGTAAGTTATACACTAATATAATGAATAGTTTTTGGGAGAGAGAAATGGACGCCATTTACAAACAGCGATAAACACATCTCTGACTGATTTCTGAATCTAAACATTGCACTTGTATTTCTCTTTCACATCTCGCGCATGCGTTCTCTCGATCGAGAGGTCTATACAGCTAGACATCGATATATGCAACTATTAACTCGTCTTATTAATCCGAAAATTGTTGTCGCAGGGTTTCATTTATCAAACACTGAAATTATTTACATAAACGATTAATGCACTATAACTTATGGTAATTATTTCAGATTTTCTTTACTCACCTAGTTTTGTATTTTTCCAGGAATTTTTATTTATTTATTTGTTACAATATTGTTGAGAAAATTAAGCAGAGATTTAGATAAACTAATTTATAGAGGGGTTAAAAATAAATTTTAATGATAGTCAGCCACGAAAAATGAGGGAATAGTTAAGCGCTGAATGATTAACCAACTGAATGGGTGGCCACACCGCTATCGCATCGCATTTATTAAAACTTAATAAAGATTTCATGTTTATTTTCTAATATTTTACTTTTACAGTATGAGAATTTTTATAACGTAAAATAGTTAAACTCTCACACTTTTACTACAATAGTAAAGAATTTCATTATTTCTATTATTTAATTCAAAAACTTATTGTTTATTAAGAAAACTTTTCGTATCGAACAAGTAGTATCTGATTAGATAATGATTATTGATTAAAAATTAAGTGAAGATAATAAACCATTTTGCTTGACTAATGATAATTTATCACGAAAATAATTGTTTATAGTAAAATATTTTCTAGTATTTCTAAATAAAAATATTAAATTAATTGAATTAAAAATATTAGAGCTCAGCACTCAAGAGTAAGGAGTTGGGAGAGTATAATAAAATAATAAAATAGATGACGAAAATCTGCGCTTGTGATTGAAATAATGCACTGAAACATATCGCAGTATAAACATAGCAGCGATATTTTTTTCTCGTAGTTTCAGTAACTCTCGATTATCTCTACCTTGAAACTTACGTTAACAAAATATGGTATTTTAAAGTTTACGAGTGTTTAGCTTATCTATTTATGAAACACAAATACAGTTTTCATATAACTGATTGAAGTGTTGGTACAAAATATCGCATCAAATTCACTGTTGTGTTTCTCTCGCAATTTTGTGCTGTGTTTATTTTAAACCATTTTTTAATTATATAATAATAACATTCGTTTCTCGTGTATTTTTTATAAATAAATATATTTCACGCCTAAATCAGTGTATGCAATACAAAAAGTTTAAATGAAAACTTTGCGAAATTAATTATTTGCTCGAAATAATCAAGTTTAATTAAAAATTATCGACAGTTAGCGCACAAATGTTAATATTTGATGGGCTCTCACATCACTCTTATTTCTGGTAATCAACTATTTGTGCGAAGAGCTGCGCCAGCAATGTCTGATATGGACGCCACAACAGCCGCCGAAGACTCGTTTAGTGACTCTGATCCCGATCCGGATTTAAGCACTATTCTTAGGTATTTGATAAGACGGTATGAAATTTTAATTTAAAAATTGTTGAGGAAATTCATTTTTTGATACATATTTGAAACTAATTTAGAGGTCAAATCAATTCGCGTTTCTTATCGTATGATGGGTCTGACAGTCACGAAGACGATTCTGACACAACTGACGATTCTGGTTATGGATACAGACCACGAAGAAGGCATAACAATAATCATCCTATCGGTACACAATATAATATTATTTTTAGAAAAAAAATTCTAAACATATATAAATAACAAACAGCTGATCCAAACCCGGACACATCTGAGATCGATAAAAGCGATTTAAAACTGATAATAAACGAGAAAACTGGTTTATCATCTAGTGATCAGAAATTACCATCGATTATGAATTTGGTTCATAATAGAGAAATAGGAATGAGTAACTATAGAAATGGATTAACTTCGTACTCATTCGGCTTAAGTGATAGAAGTAAATTGTCGTCGAAATTCTTGCCAAATCATTGGCAAACTATGGAACAGTATCCAAGCAAAGGTATCTCATGTCAACAAAATTGTTAGAATTGTGATATAAAATTAAACATAATTTTAAAGCGTTTTGCGGATTCTATTCGAAACTCGGCGATCGGTTTCTCACCGCATGCCAGGACACTAACATCCGAGTATATGACACCGAATATGAAAATTTTAAACTCTTTAAAACGGTTTGGGCTCGCGATGTTGGTTGGAGTGTATTGGATACTGATATTAGGTATTAAGCGTTTTATTTTATATTACCTAATTTGTACGTTTTCTAATGAATGGCTTTTTTCAATACGTTTTTCTTAGTCCTGATGGCAGACACTTTATATATTCGAGTTGGTCTGAATGTAGTGAGTAGTATAAACATCTTTTAATTTTTTGTTATGTCATATTCACAACTAAGATTTTTTTATTTATTTTGTATTCTATGATAAGAATCATTAAACCAACAAAAAAAAATTACAATCATTTTGATTTTATTCCTATTTTTTTTTTTTGCAAAACATTTCAGAAAATAAATAAACTCTTAACTGAATCTTTTTAAACTATACTTTTAAAAGTAATTTATATCTCCTCACTAAGCATTAATCGCTTTATTAATATTTTAGTACACATTTGCAACATTTACGGTGATATGGAAGCGCACGAAGCGTTAACGTTATCGCCAGACGACCGACGTTTCTGCATATTTTCGCTGCGATTTTCACAAGACGGTAGAGAAATACTCGGAGGTGCGAATGACGAGTGTTTATATGTCTATGATAGAGAAAGAAAGAATCGTGTGCTCAAAATAAGGTGTCACGAAGACGATGTGAATGCGGTGGCATTCGCAGATTGCGCGTCACAAATATTGTTTAGTGCTGGTGACGACGGATTATGCAAAGTTTGTTTTCTATATTAATCATTTATTTCATAATTTAAAAATTTTTGTTGGTTATTTACGATAGGTATGGGATAGAAGAACTTTAAACGAAACTGATCCTAAACCTGTTGGCATATTGTCTGGTCATGTCGACGGAATCACTTATATTGACTCGAAAGTATTTACGAATTTTTTAATTTAACACATTTAATGGTAATTATGGTTTATTTAATTGGATAAATAGGGAGATGGACGTCACTTGATTACTAATTGCAAAGATCAGACCATTAAACTTTGGGATATGAGGCAATTTTCACCGCGTTTAGGAACTGAAGCAACAAAAAAGGCGGTATCAAAGCAAAACTGGGACTATCGTTGGCAAGCAATACCCAGAAAATGTAATTTTATCTAAAAATTGAAATTTTTGAATTTCAAATAACTTTTCTATGCAAACTTTATTCAGTAAAAAGAGATTTTAAAGATTTAATTTACTTGCATTGAATAAAGTGCTCACAAATCGAAAGAAGATTGAAGGCGACACATCTTTAATGACATACGTTGGACACAGCGTACTTCAAACATTAATTCGATGCCATTTTTCTCCTGAATGGAGTACTGGTCAACGGTATATATATACCGGTTGTTCGACGGGAAGAATTATTATTTACGACGTTCTCACTGGAAAAATTGTTAAAGCGCTTACTGGAGGTCATAGAGGGTGTGTGCGCGATGTTTCGTGGCATCCCTTTGAGCCAGCAATCATGAGCACGAGTGTAAGTTTTATTCTTACTCTTAGGTATTAAAGAAAATAATAAGATTTATTTTTATTGTTTTTCTAATTTGTGGAAATTTTCACTATAACTTCAAAAACTTAATTAATTTATATTCTTAATTTTGTGTTGAATTCAATAATTGAATAGTGGGACGGAACGATTAATAAGTGGACTTATAGTGACATGGATTACGACAGTGACACGGATTCTGCTGGAGTTCGACGGTCGCAACGATTGGCGGAAAAACGAAAGCGTCCCAAAGATTTATGATTATTATTTTATTTTTGACAGCATAAGCTTATTTAACTTGTGATTATAACAGCTGCTTATTAATTAAGAGTTACATTATAACTTTAGTTTTATACAGTAATGTATATTATGTAAATTTTATCAAATACGTACATAATCTTATAATAAAATAATTTTTGTACCATAATATTGCTTATAACTACAGTAACTGACTGCTTGATTAACCATTTGAGTGCTGGTATAATATGTGTATGAAGAAGAAAATACAGCCGTAATGCCTACCGCTCAATGCCTTACCGTATGAAAAAGAAAGATAATACAGCTATAATATACGGAACTATTGTAGTTTTTGCTATAAGCATATAAATACAGTATACGATATACTGAATAATTAAAAATATGAAATATGTAATGCGTATACGGTATTGTAAATATTTAAAGAAACCCATTTTTCGATTTTAAGTTCGAAAACATTTCTAGTATTGAAAATTTTCGAAAAGTAGTAACAATTGCTAAAATAAAATAATAATGATTGTTAAAACAAAATTAAATTATATTTACAATGAATGGAAAATATTAAATATAATGCATGAATTTATAAATATTTTAAGTTATAATATAACAGAAAAAACAAGTTTTCGGAAGTGTGTCGATTATTAACGGGTTAATAAGTGCATATTTTCAGGGAAATTTTTTACACCTAAGCTTAGTAAAACTACTGTACACTCATATTTTCCGATTTGCAAAGAATGTTTGGCTTCAGTATAAGTAGTAGTTTGATAGAGATTTCTAATTTTATTATGTGAAATTTGTGATTTACGGCCAAATAGTTTGGTAATAAATAAGGGTTAGAAAAATCGTTAGAAAAAAGTATCATAAAATAACACAGAAATTTAATTTACGCAAAGTACAATTATATTGAGGTGTGGAAATAATAAATTTTCATAAAAATTTGCTATAAAATATCCAAAACTTCATAGATTTAAAAAAACTATTTATTTGTAAACGCAAAAAAAATTTAAAAAATTAATTTACCATCAGTCTAAATTATACCCCAATGAAAACTCATCGGATTTCAACGACAATTTATAGATATTTGTGTTTTAAAATAAGGGAATCTTAAAAAATTGAAATAGTTAGAAAAAAAATAAAATCGTTAGAAATTTTTCAAGTCGTTAGAAAAAATCATTGTTTTTTAAGTTTTTTTAGGCTCTCCATAACATATATTTCACATTAGAATATGTTTAAAAGTGAATTTAACAAATAGTTAATTAACGTTTTTCAAGGCCTTAGTAATAAATGCTTACTAATTAATCTTTTAATTTCATTTTGCTTGTATTTTTTAAGGCTATTAATTCTTGAGTTGGGACTTAACTCCACCATCAGTGGTTCGATCCAAAATATTTGTTCGATAGTGTAGTTTAAAACAAATGGCCACAATCAAGCCAATCACACACAAATCGTCATACGATACACACATATAGCCAGTATGCAATAATACAAACTTAATTAAATGCTTGATTACAGTGCGGCCAATCACAACGATGTGATCGTTCAGCGGTGTGTATAGGCATATAAATTATTGAAAGGCGACCGACAATGACCACCAGAACTGGTGCCAACAAAAAAACTTCAGTGCATTTTATCAAAATTTTTTGTTGCAAGCGTATGACACGGGCGACTGCCCGTATTATTTTACTTTAAATGTTCGTATATTGTAAGCTAAAAATTTAAAGATTGGGAAGCAATAGGCAAGTAACAAACAAATTCTAGCATCAAATACTGTACTAATATTTTTTATATGACTTCGATATGATTAAAATTTAAAACTGCAAACAACTTTTAAAAAATGAAAAACTCAACTTTTGACTATAACTTTAGTTCCAAGTCCTAAGATTAGATTACAAACAATAAAATATATAACTTACCGCTTATATATTAGTTAATCCAAAAAAATTTTCATTGATTTATCATGATTTTTATGAAAATTTATTGTATTTTTTGTTTGTGGATACATTATATAACCAAAAGGAAAGTTTTTATGTGTTTCAATTTTGATTTAATAAATTACATTATTTACAATCCGTTAGTTTTTAAAAGAAATTAAAATGTTTCACTCAATGTCCGAATTGTCATCTAAATTTTTATTTTCACTTTTATTGTTGTCTTTTGATACTTCTATTTTATTTGCATTCGATATAAAATTTGGGGAAGAATTGAAACGTCTTAAGGGTGAAGTCAAGATTTCAGTGTCGATGTCTAACGACTTCGGTCTCCGCGCACTATTCAGGCCAATAGGAGAACCGAATTGCGAGAAATTTAAAGACGCGTTGAACTCAATCAAATCACTTTCTTCGTCAATCGATAAGATATCTTGAAAACTTTGCGTTAACATATCAATTGTTTTCGCATTAAATCTGAGCTCAATTTCAATAAAATTGAGGAAAATTTTCTTCGATTATTCGCAAATAAAAGAAAATTTCAGTAAACAAACGAATTGTAAAAATACTTGAATTTAAATGTTTTACCTTAATATCTTCTAACTTTTTTCTCTCAAATTTTTCCATCTTTTGTTCATACTCTTTATGAATGCGCGAAACTTCGCTCGAAGAGCTGTTGTTTCGATCAATTTCTCTCAATTTTCCGTCTTTTAGCTCATTTAAAATCTTATTTCGTGCGTTTGAACTATTCTTCAACTCTTCCTTCCATTGAATTAGTTTATTAATCATATTATAAATATTGGTCATTGACTAATCTTATATATATTTATATATTGATAATTATTATTATAATCAATCCTTAAAATTAACTCACTTTCGCTTTCCTAGTAATCTCTGCATATAAGCTTATTTCGTTAATCACTTTTTCTTCAATTTGATGAATCTTAAGCAAATATGAATGTATAAACAGGTAGATTATTATGCTTATCAGAAGAACAAACTTACCTCATTATCTCTATAATCCTGAATAATGCTGAAGTGTTCCGCGAACTGCGATAAACCAAATCGCAAGCTAATTAGTGGTTTAAAGGAAATAAATTTTCATATTAATCTTTTAGCAATAAAATTATAATTATTTCGATTAACAATACGTTGTGCTAATTTTTTCAGTCTCAGCGAAATGAGACAAATGTGAAGCCAACACATCTGCCTCATCCCTGGTTTGCGCGATTTTTCGCGTGTATGAATAAATTGATGAGTAGATGTCCGACAAACTCTTTTCGAACTCATCGATGCGTAACTGAAGAAAACGAGTTTGCGCTTCAGTGCTAATTGCGTGCGACATTAGTAACTCATATGATACTTTTAGTAATCATAACTTTTATCGATACATTTAGTAATCACTTACCTGTTAATGGAATTCGCAAATGTATTTGTTGTTATGTTCATTATAATACTTTTATTTTAAACCGCATTCATTTTTAAAGAAAAATGCGTATTATTTTTTAGAATTTAAAGATCATTAGTTTACTGTTAAGAACAACTGTATCGTCGTTTACATGAATCACTTATTTTATAGGCTAGTTATTAGTTTTAAGAAGACATTCACTACAAAGCTATAATTTATATATCTTTTCATATACACTACTAGCATACAAATGAGTGTTGTTAGTCAATGAGAAAATTAATATAACTTTACGATTGCTATTTAATAGTTTAGTTTTTTTTGGAACTTTAAGAACCAAAAATAATTGAAATCTAAAGGCAGTTGAAAATTGATACAAAAAAAATATTCAGTTTAGCATCACTAACGTGTAATGTTTTGTTTTATTAATTCTGCATCGCTATAGAAACTATTTGTAATTTTCTAAACTAAAGAATACAATAGAAATTACTGTCAGTTATCCAACTATCGCTTTCTTCAAAATAAATATTTTGAGTTAAAAGTATCCCAGTATTAGCCGGGTTCAGATTTTAACGACAATTAAAAAAATATATAATTCCTCAAATGTAAGTAAAAAATATAGTCAAACGCAGCGGAACATACTGAGTATGAAAATTTGACTATAACTTAAATAAATGTGGTTTTGACGTCCCAAGAGTTTTGAGAATGAAGATGTGAACAAAAATCTAAAAACAACATTTAATGGAAATAAAATCTAGTATTGAATCGGAGAGCTAGAGTTAAACACAACTTAACTGGTTTTCCTAGTGATGATGAGGTTCGGTTTCTGAGTCTGAACCTCTTTCTTATAACCTAACCCTCGAATTTCTCTAAACTGACTTAAACTGAAACCAAATCTTTCAACTAAAACCCGAGCCTGAAAATAGTAACCTCAAATAGCAGTTTTTTCAATTTAAAAAGTAATACGGAATGTTTAAAAACAAAACTTTATATTATTTATAGGAGTTTTACTGCAGTAAGATTATTCAAGTGTGAGAATAGTTAAAATTAAAGAAATTTGTAAGAAAGTGACCAAATTACTGAAACTACGTCAAAAAAGGTCACTAGAAAATATCAGAGGCTTTTGGAACTCATGATGGTTATAAAAGGTTCTCAATGCTAGAAGCCGAACATCGTGTAAAATTCAGAACCTGAGCAGCCCTACGCAGCCTGAGGTTCAGGTTCTGAGACTCCAAGCCATCATCACTAGTCATTTCCTGCTTTGTGGATCTTCACTTTTTTACAAAGATTTTAATGGCAAAATGCACATTTAATGTTATATATTGTCTTTTGATTTCAAAGTTTATTTTTAATGCATACAATTAATTAAAAAATTGTTTATCGAGTTTTGTCCAATCTAATCTAAATCCCATTTCATTACTAAGTTAATATAATATCCAAACCCTATTTAATATCGCTAATTTTTCTAATCCTTTAGAAGCTATAATAATCACATCTTTAAGTAATTTAAAGGTAAGTAATCTGCTTTTAAATCAAATGTGAATGCATGCAAATATATAACACATAAAAACTAACACATTCCGAATTTTCAAAAGTTAAAAGTGATTAGAAATCTTATGGTTACTTTGAGCACTTTTAATATTATTCAAGTGTCGCGTGATCTGTATTGTGATATTTTTCACCCACTTTGCGATAACCAACAGTGAACTAAACATTTTTTTATTATAAGAGTCTCGCCTTATTTGGGTAAAAGAAATCTAATAAAGTAAAGATATTCTGAAATATGAAAATTTTGATTTGAAAATAAGGCGGTCAAGTGAATAATTTAAACGTCATCTTAAAATGATCCCAAAATCACAAATGTATATAAACATAACTCCTCTCATTCCAGTAATCTCTTGAACAAAACTTTAATGATTGCTCTGTTGGAATGGAAATCAAAATATGCTTATTATACTTCATTACTGTATCATATCATCACAACTAAACAATTTTCATTAAGAAGATTATCGTTAAATCAAGATTCGGAAATAGTTAATTAAAAATTAAGTTTTACCATAATTATGCTCCTTTTTATTATAGCATTAAAAAAGGAATACAATATATAAGTGAAATGCCAATTAACCTGTTTTTTCATAAGGCAAACGTTTTCCGGAGCTAAACATTTAAACGTTAAAATTGATTTACAATTAAATTTTCAATTCGAATACACAACTTATAATTGTATACAAAACTCTAAAATATTTTTTTATAAGCTATAATAGAATACTCGTACAGAATAATATTTGAGTTCAAAAATAAACGATTTATTATTTCCATTATAACAAGCATATGCCTGAATGTTTCAAAATGATTTTGTTTGTTTGTTTGTTTGTTTGGAAGCAATTTGTAGGTAATATTAATATATACAAAAATAATAACTATATTTACAACAGATTCGTTAAGAGATAATAATATATAGATAAATGAATTTTGTTATAACAGTTTTTTAAAAGCACAAGTTTTTTTCTCAGTAAAACACTACCAGTTTCATAAAAGTTAACAGTTTTTTTAATTTTTTTCTTTTTGAAAAACTTTGTTCGAATATTTCGTTTTACCGAATTAACCGGTAAAAAATTGATACCAAGTTATCACAGATTAAACATTTTTTTTAAAAAGCATAAATAAAACTGTGTGTAAAGGGAAAAAGATAAAACAATTGTTAGCAGAATAATTTTTTGAAAATTCTTCTCTCATGATTTGGAAGCATTCATAATTGATGTGTTAAGTTTTTCTACGCTAATATTAAACGCCAGTAAACATAATTAACAGTGTAATCAAAAGCTCAATAAAACAAAGCTTAACATTATATAATTCCAAGAAATTGATCATCAAAAATATGTCTACAGTAACAGTAAATATCAAGTAATTGTAATAAAATAATATTTCAATTACAATAATATTATTTTCTTCTTTAAAACTTCATAAAATTGAAAAATATATATATATTTATATATATAATAATCGCTAGTTTAAACATATTAGCGATAATTGCAGAAAATTAACAAAGATTCTCAACAGATTAACGTAATATCAACAGAACTTGAATTCATATTCAAAAAAACCAAAAAAAAAATATCGCAATAATAACTCAAAATGTGACAATGATATGAAAATTAAATATGTCTGAATAAATCCCATATATAATAGCCAAATATATCTAAACATTTACACCAATGATATATATATATATATATATATCATAAATCAAACCCCAAAATCATTAATGGTTTTCATAAATTAAAACAAATACACAATTATATTTAAAATTTACTATGAGATCTTTACGATGCTTTAATAGCAGAAACACTATCAGGCGCTGAGTGGCGTCGACAACGCTTTGTCGGTGAAGCCGTTGTTGGCACTAATTTTCCCATTTTCCCATTTACATCCGTTTCTCGTCTCTTTTCCTCTAATTTGTTTGTTGGCAACAAATTTGACGAATGAGTAATCAATTTATGCTTCAAATCATTGGCCACATTATTTTGATTTGGCGTGATTTTATTATTATTATTAACTTCTGTAATATTCTCATGGCCTTTATCATCATTTTTAGGACCCGATTGTAACGGCTTCGGTGTTAACGAAACGCAAATGTCACCAGTTTTTAATTTGCGACACTTGAGGCCGTATCTTTGCTGAGATCTTTCGGGCGAACAGGAAGACCATCCTCTATTGAATACAAAGAAAGGATGTTCAACGGGTGCTTCAACAGTAACCGGTACTTTAGTGCGACCAACAGAGAAACTCAAAAGAACTGAGCAACTTTTGATCTTATCTTTAATTTTGACCACTTCACTGCAATCGGCACACAAATCTGCGCTTTGAGTTGCGCTATCAATGAAATCTTGAGTTAACATATCTTCGACTGGCTTTACTTTTCCATTTCCTAATTGGATGATCGAACCTTTTTGAAAATAAATTGGATACTGGAGATGACTTTGCTCCCGAAGTGGTACCGAATTTTCGTTTGGCAAACTGCGATCTTCTTCGATCAAACTCTCTTTGGAGGTAACTGTCAATGATTTATGTGATGTGGCGGCTGTTGTCTGTGGCACGGATTTTCTTCTTTGAAATGATGAGTTTTTCTGGCAATTGGGTTCAGGAGTCCAGTAATCAGATGACGAAGAAAGGCGCGAGTTGTGCGTCACTTTCGCGAAATCCTCTTTAACAGCCCTTCGAACACCAGGTATCGGTGGCGCTGATAACGGAGCAGATTCCAAATGTAGAGAATTGGCTGCAAGCTGTTCGCCGATCGCAATGTTTGGCGGCTTCAATATCCTATGCTTTCTGCTGCCTTCCTTACCCCACGGCAGTTTGTAAACTGAATTATTAGGTTCGGGACTTGTGGTAGATTTGCGTTTGACGGCAGGCGATGCGAGAGTTGACTCGTTTGTTTCAGATCGTGTGCTTTTATTTTCATTTGGCGAATGTGACAAATCCTTATTGGAGCGCAACAATGACTTTGGCTCTTCGGGAGAGTCTGAACTAATAGGAGGGCTAGAAAACGGACCAGAACTTAGCATCGATGACGAGTCTGATGAGTGAACTGACGGCGAACGAGAGTTATTAGTCATAATACCAGCATTAGGTGTGATTGAGCTCGACTTCGCTGTGGCTGTTGTCGATGCTGTGGCTGTGATCGGTATGCTGTGGTTGTGATGATATGAGTCAATACTTGTCTGGTACGTACCGTTTCGAGTGGTGGCAACACTTGTCGTATTTGGCACTGCAAATGGTGAGATCGCGTTCTGAGCACTTGGACTAAATTGTGGCTGTGAGTGATAACCAGTGTATTGTGATAGAAATGGACTGAAATGGGCTGCTGGTGGCGTCGATAGTGATTGTTGATAGTGAAACAGTGCTGTTGTTGATGGCGAACTGTTAGCACCGAATCGAGGAGAATATAATCGCTGTCCACTTAATTCCGATGCAGCAGCTAATGTCGAGTGATATAATCGCTGAGATGCTGATGAGTGCGACATACCTGTCGATGAGAGTACGGATGATGGCGATCCTGATGGCAGAGATGAGGCGACGTCTGCCAACCAACTCAGGTTATCTGTTCACACATAAGGTTAGCTATCATTTCAGTGATACGCGAATCAAACATTTCTAACCTGAATGTTGTCTCAAATGATTATTAGTGTTATTTGTTATATTATCGGCTACAGTCTGATCCGCAACAGATCTGCTATCTTGCGGCGAATTAATTACGTCTTGAGGTGATTCGCGGTATGTTTGCTCGCTTTTTGCCGAAGAGTCGGTGTTTGCGTCATTTGCTGTCAAACTGAGAGGCGCTGCGAGTGACGATGGAGTAAACCACGGCTGAGTCTGGTGTAACAGCGATGACAAAAATATGGGATTCGGTGGAAATGGAAATGCCGTGTGACTTCCAATGCCAATATTGGCGAATAACTGATTGCTGTATGGCTTCGAGTGAGACACTGATGTGAATGATGAAGACGTCACTGATGGCATTGAATGCTTACTTCCACCTTCAAGTGTGAAACAATATTGCAATAAATAGACATTTTGCATGAAAATGACTCATTTAATAACTATTTCCAAATAGAAATAGTAAAGTAAACAATAAAACAGATATGTGTTTGTATTGCTATTGCTATTGCGTTCAACGCAATCAACGCAATCATAGTAATTATTATATAATCTTAACAAAACCATTGCTTAATCATATTACCATTTTCTATTGAACACATATTATTAGACATCATAATAATGTGTTGTTGTGTTGAGCTATCAGGTCTGGTCGCTCTCTCTCCCTCTCTCTCTCACTCGCTCTCTAACTCAGTGTTGTGTTCAATAAACGAGTGAATGAGTTAGCGCTCTATCACTCTCACACTCACACTCACACTCACTCACACATACACACACTTTCGTCAGTTACACTCTATTTCTATATAACATAACATTCACTAACATTTACTAACGTTCACTCAATCACACTATCGCTGCAAACACACACAACATATAAACGTCTCTCTCATAACATTTCTGTAATCTCTCTATATTTTTATTTTGTGTTCGCTTTATAATGAAAAACTGTTGCACAACTAAAAATAAAGAGCACTTTAAACTCTGTTAAGCGATACACACATGCGATAAGATATTAGTTTCGCAGATCTTACACACTCTCGATGCCAATTATACTGTTTTTTGTGTTGCCATTTCATGACACAAAGAAGAGAAGAGAAGAGAGTGAGAGAAGACCACAACACATACTAACGCACATAACACTAAATTTACTTCAATAATAACTATAACTTGTTCATCGCTGCCTAACTTTTTCTAGTAAAACATACTTCACTTATACCGGGCTTTACAGTGAGAAAAGTTGTGAGAGTGTGAGAGCGAGAGAGAGAGAGGAGTTTGTAAGAGAGTCGACCCATTGATAGACAGGTAGCAGTTAGTTGTTAGCTGTTAACCTTGACAGGACTGTTGACCGCCCGGGGATGCGATTCCTATGATTCCAGCGCTGGATATATGGTTCCACCCTTAAACACTGAATTTTTTTAAAAAAAGTATAAATACTTAGTGTAGAGTAATGTTTTAGTGGTTTTGTCTAAAAATATTTATCACGTTATTCACATTTTTCTAAAGCTTGCCTTTCAATGAGTTTCACCGCATTTTTGCGCGCAAATACATTCTTATTGTTTAGCATAAAAGAATACAAATTTTAATCTATAATTAAGTGCTAGTCTATAGATTTAAAATTAATACCTAACAAACAATAATCTTTTTCTAATAAATGGCAACAATACACGTTTCAATTTGATATTTATTTATTAATTACTTTTTTCCACTTAATATTCACTCTATAAAATTCATATTTTGAATCAACACTAGTCTTATTCATATTCATTCATTCATCACTCAAAAACTGTTTAAAAGTATGGCATAATTTTGTGGATTTTTAATTCCTCGTCAGAAAATTTAAAATTTCAATTAGTACTGGTAAAGATTTCTATGCCAACAATAAATTACATTTGTGTGATCATATGTGTAATCTAAAAACACCTACGTATAGCCTATTTCCATAATTTATCATATCATAACTATTTAACTATTTAGTTGTAAGTCGATTAGTTTTGGCTCAATTTGTTTGATCTTATGGGTTTGAGTTTCACATATGGCTCTCTCTCTCTCTCTCTCTCTCTCTCTCTCTCCCTCTCTCTCTCGTCTAGTGAATACGAGATGCAATTCAGAAAAGCGGATCAGATTATATGACTCCTTATGGTTTTAGTTAACGACGTTAAGTCGAACTTTCTCATCTGAAACGGTTTGTGTGCTGCATATGGTTTTATGTACGCATTAGTTATTTAAATAGGAATCAAAAAATATAAACAGTGGATTAATTTTTTGTTTAATAATTTTGGACATTTTACCAGTAAACTGACTCAAATTTTAAAATCTTGTTTCGATTAACTGCGCATATTTTCTGCTAAACTAAACGAGAATTTAATCTGGGCTTTGCTTTTTACTACACTTTAAGCTCAACACCAAACAAACGGTGCAATTGTGATCCCAATCACACAACTCTACAGATAACTCGCAACCAACACATACCTTAACTGACGAGTGAATATATTGATAAATTCACGTGACAATTATTGCATTTATAGTAAGTCTAATAAAAAACTAAGAAAATAGCACATAATTTGCTGAATGCAATGGAAAACGTTGCGTTCAGCGAACAAACAGTTGAAGACCTACAAACTATTTTGTTTGGCATAAGCGCTAAGTGCTCGCCCTTGAACTGAAGCGCTGCACAATTAAATAAATGTAAAGCGAGTGTAAAGCTTCGGCTATAAATGTTTAAGAAGAAAAAGATGGCATCAGAAAAAAGTAAAAGTTATATCAAGTTTACGAGTAGACTTCTACGATCTCTCGTGTAACGCTTCATTCTCCGCATTTTCCATATGTCATCGTCTATTGATACGAACCAAAATGTTACGTAAATTGCATGCTCTTAATCACATAATTGTTTTCTCGCTGCAACCATACAACAGTTCTCACAGCTCTCATCGAAATGTTATTTTAATAGTTCATTGTCTGTCAGTTTTATAATAGTTTGATAACGTTTTGTTTAGTTTAGATTTTTTTTCAAATTATCATATGATAAAATAATACACACTCTAACAAAAAAATTAATGCTTTTTTATTATTACCGTGTAATTACTGAGAAATTTAAAAACTCTATGCGCTCGTAATATAATAGTTAATATGCGTGCATACATTAAAAATTCGATATCAATGACAAGTAATCACCAGAAGGAAGTTTGTAAGAATCTCTTCTACAGACAGTGATGCACACGCTCGGCGCTAACGCTCGCTCTAAAAATAACGCTCGGCGCTCGCGCTCGTCAAAATGTAAATGCTCGGCGCTCACTTTCAGCACACGCTCGAGCGCTGAGCGTAAGCGAGCGTCAAATTAGTTAATTTTTAAAAATTTTATGATATAATTTGTTTTATATACTTAAACTTTGACTGAAAATTTTTATATGCATTATATTTATGTGATTTCTTAAATGTCTGCAATCTTTTTTCCATATTTGTTTACGCTCGATCGCGCGCTCACTCTCAGCAAAAAAAATACGCTCAGCGCTCGCGCTCGGCTTCGAGCGCCATTCGCTCGAGCGTTGGCCATCACTGACTACAGAGATAGAAACAGTTTTAAATATTTTAATTTAAATCATAGACTCGATTAAAATGTTTATAAATGAAGCTAACGTTACTGACATTACAAGCAAATAAAATCAGTCTTATGTATATCGCAATAAAACAAAAATCTGTATGGAGTTAGTAAAAACCTTGATAAACATTACTCTATATTTATGAAGAAAAAAAATTAAAAAACTAAACTCGTAAAACAGTAAAAAAAAAATCTCTTTATGACTTAATAAAATTAAAAATCTAAAATAAATCAGACTGTCTTGTAATAGATAGGTCTACGAAATTTAATATACTGTATAAAGGTTTGAGCTAAAACTGCGCTATCGTTTGATAAGTTAAACACGCGTCGAATTTTTCGTAAATAAGTGGTATTCAAAGGATGTCAGTAAAACAAAAAAGTTCCGTAACTTACTTGTTAAGATAAATATCCAGCAACACATGTGCAAAAAAATTATCAAAATCGCGAACATAATATTATCGAATTTATCGGTTATAATAGACAGGGTGTCCCTAAGAGGGATCTAGGTTTGGATTACAAAAATTTTAAGAAATTCTGCACACAGTTTATGCAAAAAATTCAAAGTTCACCAAGAAATTTAAAATGAAAAATTTGTCTATCAATTCTGAGGTAAAAACAAGTCATTACAGTAATGTGGACAAAATCGAGCAAAAAAAAAAGGTTATACACAAATCTGATAACTTGACTGCCACATGAAAATATCGAAAAATAAAAAGCAAATGCTTTTGAAGCATAGTGTGATAAAGCATAGCTTCGAGATTGTCTGATGAAATTATATTTAAACTAATTTAACCAAACTATTTTAAAGAAAAAACTTAAATAAATAATCAATCTATAATTTGTTTTATGTTTATTAATCAAAATTTTTGCCGAACCCATCACTACAATTACAAAGTGGTTTTATTTTAGTTTTGTGTAAGAATGCAAAGACTTTGAATTTTCTTGCAATCTAATAAAAAATAAATTTAAGTTTAGCAATTAATTTGTTATAAAAAATTTCTCACATTTTTTTTCGAGAGATTATGGTTTGAGTAGTGTTAGCGTTATTACGCAACAATAATGATTTGTCAAGAATTAAAAGTAATGCGCATACAATACTAAAACCCAAGCTTTATTGAACTCATGCTTTTTCACTTTGGCTGAGATGAATAACAAAAGAGGTTGAGCTGAGCTTAACTATTCAACTATTTAACTACTGTAGTCAATTAAACTAAATGAGAGCTAAGCTTTGTCTGTTTGTTCGCTTAGCTGTTTTTTGCAGTCTAAAAATCATTTATTTTGAGCTTTGAATCGTTGGTTCAGCTGCACAGCTATACTGCCAACCTATACTGTAGGTATTAATTTAATCTTGTGATACAAATCTATCACAAGTAGATCACGTTCGCAAAACACACGATTATGGTTTTCTAAATCAATAAAATAAACAAATAGATCGATTAAACGCATTAAATGAATAAATTTAACGCTTTTCAGTAATGCTTAATTTTGATGAATCATTTACTTATATTGTGATACAAAAAATAATAAATAAAGTTACTAAATGTACAAATGTTTTGCTAAACTAAATAATTGGCACAAATACAAGTTGTTTACTAGATTTTAATAGGCTTTAATACAAGTACATATTGGTGTACGTATAGTACATTACGATTGAATCTTATATTTCATAATTTATTAGCTGAATTGAATCTTATATTTCATAAATTATAATTTATTAGCTGACTCGTGAGTAATAAGTTATTAAAAATAACCATAAAAGTTAAAGTAAAAATGCTGCCAATCCTTTCTGCAGAAAGTTTTGCTTCTCAGACTTAAATTTTTTGTCGCTTTAAATTTATTCTTTTCGCTAAACATTATTATTATTACCCCTCATTAAAAAACACTGATTTTGTGTTTCGGCCCTGAAGACAATGTCATGCCTCGTTCATAAGTGAAAATCGATTCATATATTTTTCAATATTTTTAATGCAATCAACATTTCAATCACTATTCTTAGGCTATAAATAGTTAATCTGATTAATAAATCTATATTCATATTAATGAAATACATTTATAATGAATTCTAAGAAAAGTATTAGAAAATAACCAATTTTGCTTAAATAAGAATTTTGCTTAAAGTATTATAAAGAAGTTTCGAAAAATAATACCACTATAATTATGAAATTGTAATTAATTAAGATTCCAAGTATTCAAGAAAAGTTTAGTCGATTACAATTTTTTATTCATTGCACTTTAGTATTAAGTTCACAAATATGTTACTAATAATGATACCGTACATCAAATAAACGTTTGTTAAAAAAACTCATACAGTGTGTTTCAGAATTGGGTAAACACATTGTTGCTTAAATATATTATTTAATGCACGTAATTACAATCAATTTAACTTAAGAGAAATCAAAAAACATTTTTATGTCGCGCGCTAAATAATAATTTTAAGCTACAATGTGTTTACCCAATTCTGAAACATACTGTATAAGTTTTTTTAATAAACTTTTATTTGATGTACGTTTGTATTGCATCATCAAATTATTATTTCTTTCGTTTCAATTTAATTAAATAGTAATTTAAATTTAAACATTTCTTTTGTTTTTCTCGCGAGAGATATGAAAATACTTTGTTCTGTAAAAATATTGTTGAAGAGTCTCACGAGACTAAATATTTTTGATTAAGAATTAAATATTATTGAAGTTCATTATGAATTGTGCGTTCGATGCAAACGGTTGGAAATTAATTCAAAATTTATTTTACAAAATTGAAAGAATGAGTGAAACCGAGACTCAACTCGAGTGTGAAGAGAATGCAAGATTGAGGTCAGGAGGTGTTGTCTTGGAGTCGAGACGAAGGAGAAGATCGAGAAGTGGTTCGAAGAGTGGAAGAAGAAGGAGAAGGTCGAGATCTGGATCGAAGAGAAGAGGAAGAAAGAGCAAGAGTGGAGCAGAAGGAGAAGAAGGCGCACCGAAGAAGAGGAGGAGAAGAAGAAGAAAGAGTAAAAGCGAATAAACTATCATTTAAAGTCAAAATTTCGCTGAATTTTTATGTAATAAAAAATAATGTTTAAATTTGTGTAATAAAAATGAAATTTAAATTTAATTATGATGTCTTAAATTATCATATTATGATATTTAAATGAATATCATATTAAGAGATTATTTAAATGAATATTAAGAGATTAAGAGATTATAATTAAAATCATTCAATTCATAATACTCCGCAATATTTTGATAAATTGTAATTTGTATGTACTATTATTGTTATTTGATATATTTATTGTCAGATAGATTTAAGCTTTAAGCTCATTATAGATGAAGTACGGTAACTGTATATCTAAACTCAACAATACTTGGATTTAAAATAAAACCAAAGATAAGTTATAAATTAGACGATAGAGTGTGACTCTATAGCCACACACTATCAACACATAACACAATGTTTAACGTAATATATGATATGAGCATCACTTCATTCACTATTTCTATGAATCAGCATTTTGTTGAAAGTTTTCAAATCAAATCAATTTAATTGAAGTTATAACTATAGTATTTTGATATTAAAATGGCATCAACACAACGATCACCGCTTCAACGCGTCGAAGTGAACACATACCTTCAACAACAACAACAGCTGTCAGACGTTGATCAGGAGTGGTGGACGAGCTTCGAAGAGCTGTACAACAAGCGCTTATGGCATCAGTTGACCATAAAAGTGTACGAGTTTATCAAAACTCACCAAAACGAAGGTTTGATCGCTCTTTACAACAATTTTATTATCGATTTCGAGAATAAGATAAATAGTTTGACACTAATCGAAATGATATCATATGTGGTCAAACAAATGGCTTTCGACGAGAAAATTACGTTCATCACCAAAATGAAGGAAAAAGTGAAGAGTAATAATCAAGCGGTGATTCTTTGTAATATATTTTTGGGTCAATTAAGACTATCGAACGGAGATATGAGTGAAGTGAAGAAGATATTGGACGAAACGAATGTAATGATGGAAGAAGAGAGTGGCATCACTGCAGTTCACTCGAGATTCTATCTGTTGTCCTCCGATTACCACCAAAAGATGGGAAATCACTGCGAGTATTATAGAGACGCTCTCAGATATTTGGGATGCGCTAAACTCGATGACGAAGATAGTAATACCAGAGCTAATCGAGCGTTCACTCTATCGTTGGCCGCTTTGTTGGGAGAATCCATCTTTAATTTTGGTGAACTTCTTCAGCATCCGATTATTGAAGCACTGAAAGGAGATCCCAGAGAGTATATCGTGGAATTGTTGTATGCGTTCAATAGCGGAGATTTGGCTAAATATGAGTCACTTAAGAGCAAATGGTTAACGCAGCCAGACTTGGCTCACAACGAAATACCATTGAGACAAAAGATATCATTACTGAGTCTCATGGAAATGACTTTCAATAGCAGTAATGGCGTTCTCACGTTCGAGAAAATCGCCAAACAAACTCACTTATCTATT